>CAUJRU010001262.1:105123-176411 GCA_963277665.1 Viscum album | reverse complement strand
TATAATATCAATGTTGTGTTTTTTATAATATTAACTTAGTGTAGTGTATAAATCAAGATAACAACAAAATTAAATTAATTCTAAAATAAAAGTATTGTAATGTTCTAGGGTGTTACAATAGGGAATAAAGTGATAGAATTTGATGATATATGTTAAGGAAGGATAAAAATTATTAATTTCATATAAATGATACCCAATTGAAATTTTTAAATAAAATATCATACCATTTATACAAAAAAACAAAAAATATGAGAACTTATCTAGTTTTGTACTTGAATTTTTAGTGATGAGTTGGCTGAGACAAGCTATCTTGAGTGAGGCATAATGATAATATAAAATTATTTCTCAATAAACCAAGTATATGAATCTAAATAATGATAATTTCTTTGTTGAATCCTATTAATGAATATGAATCTAAAAAAATAAATATTTTTATATTTTTTAGTAATTATCTTCCTTATAAATTGATCTTTTAGAGTCCCATTGAAGCCTCAAAGTTCTTGATTCCCATTCCACCATCCTTAAAAAGATTAAAATAGTGGTTGTAAGTCACTATAACCATATTATTTTCTAAAATATGAACACTATACAAAAATTTCCTGATCATGGTATTCAACTTATTTATTAGATAAAAAGTAGCTTATAAACAATGAATGAATAAAAAAACTTAGCTGTGATGATGGTTTATACATGACTAATCCTGCCAGCCATCGAAAGAGACCTTCCTTTCCAAGTGGAAATATTATTTATAATATAATAATATTTATCATTAAAATAGTAAACCTTGGGTATACCCTAAAAAACATCACTCCATGTAATATAATGGAATAGATTACTCAATGATATGCAACGAATTAATAATTTTCTACCTCCTTACATGAGTGATATTGTTCCCAAAGTAAACAAAAAATGTATCTCAAGTGATATTTTTCCCTAAAAAAATATCATAATTAAGAAATAGATCCTTTGTTATTATGATATTTCTAATATCCCTTGACATAATATAACAATATCATCACATATAAAAGGTGATATGGGAAAAAAACCTCTTCTGACTTGAATGGAATTAATCTTTCCCTAATCCACCATCTTAAGAAGGAGCTTGCTCAAAAAATATTTATAAATGATAATGATAATAGTAGATAGAGGATTACCGTACATCAATCCATATGATAAAGTGAATAATACTTCTGGGGATCTATTGAGAAGAACAAATATAATGATATATTTGATTTTTTTAACCTTATCAATGAATCCCCCATCAAATCGAAACTAATGTGAAACTTTATAGAAGAATTCTCATTTTATAGAGTCAAATTATTTAGTGAAATATATATTAATGGAAATTATAACATTCCTTGAATATTTCATTACAATTATTACTCATTTAAAATTAGTGATAAAAAAATATTGTATGTGCCTTCCCCTAATAAAACTGAACTAGTTTGGTGAAACTATTTTTTTGGTAAGGATGGATAATCTATTATAAATGATCTTACTAAAAATATTATAAATGGAGTTGGATATAGAAATAGTTTTTTACTAATTAATTTCATTAGAATTATTCACATTAGGAATAAGATTTAGAAATTGAGAAATAATATATCTTATGTGTTTTACAATTTAAAGTAACACTTTATTGAAAATTTCCACATTAAGCTATACAATATCCAAAAAATTTAGGAATAAATAATTAGAAAATTATTCCAGTCATGGGGAATTTTCACAATTTATCCCATATATATATATATTTTAATATCAATGGAATTAATATATTCATTAAAGTATCTATTTTCCTTCATAGTAATCATATAGGGGATAATAATAGTATCAAGGTCCTATTAGGAAATAATATCCTAACTAAATAGATTATGATAATAATTTACATTATGATCCATTAGAACACAACTTCTAAAAATGATATCATCATTGATTTTATTCTTATCAAGAGGTCTGTGGATTTTTTTGACTTACATAGAGAATTTAATAAGGTTGTATTGCTACCCCCCTTACACAACCACTCAACTTTGAATGTTTTATTGATAGAATCATCTTTCATTATGAATAGGGAGTTTAATTTTGAAATAATATCAATTTCTATCATAGATCCTGCATTATTTAAACCAAGCATACTATTTTTAATAAGAAAATCCATAATAGAGTCTTCTAATAAGTTGATTTCATCATCCATTTTTCAAATAAATCTTTGCTCTATGACCTTAACCTATGTTTTAAACTTTTGAGCTTTATATCATAGAAAAAGGATCATTTCTGTAATGTGTGGACTAATGAACCTATTTAAAAATACTTATACACTACAAACATTTTCCCTAAGCATTGATAAATTGAAATGGAATAGGATACCTACCCAATATTTCTTTAAGAGTGATCATAATCAGATAATGAATATAATTGAATCTTGGGATTTATCATTAACTAATTGAATCACATGCATCCATATTACTATAATTTATAAAAATATTTATATAATTTATGTGCCAAAAATTTTATAGTAGAACTTATATACCAAGTGAATCTATATCTAGTGATATTAAACATTATTAAACAGTTGATATCAACACATTCACTGAATTCTGTTGTAGTAATAATCAGGGATGCATTTCCAATATTTTTTATTTTATTCTATGATAACATTGAAGTCACCAATTATGATCCAATATCCATTAATAATCTTGTTGCATATAGAATTATATCTCCAAAGAGATATTCTATCTTGATACCTGATAAAGGCATATAAAAAAAATTAGGAAACGTTCCTCCCTAAAAAGTCAAACTAGTATCCGACCATTTGAATGTTGATGCTAAAAGTTTAAATTTTCTATAATAAATGTTTATAAAACATCCATAAAGGTTACATAATAGCTTGTGAAGTCTTAATACCAACTAAATGATATCCCATTTTCTCGAAATTGTTAGATGGACTAACTTTAAAATCAACAATGGGTTTTAAACCTCCAATATCCTTAGAATTATGATTTGAAATATATATTTTAAGGGATCTAGAAATTTTAACTTCATCTAGAAATTTAAAATTATAAAATAAGATATTTTTTTGAGGATGATTTACATTTATTTTCCCCACCACCATTTTTCTTTCTTATTATTATAGTCCTTTAGTCTTCCATGTTTTTTGATATTTTTTAATTTCTTGATGCTGGAGTAACCAATTAAGATCACATATCCTCGTAAAATCCTTATAATTCAAATAAACTTGTATTAATATTCCTAGTAGAACCCCAATACACAAAATATGAATCCCTAATCAGATCCTAGGAAGTATTTCCATCAAGAGAGGTAAATTTTTTACCTACCTCATCATTTCCAATGTGCTCTCCCTTCCCTTAAAAATCAACAACCCCCACTAATAAAAACAGACCTTATCACTAGATTTTTCATATAAAGTTTTTCATGCTCTATCTCTACACCCAACCAGGCTAGATTTGATACCTTCAAGAACTATATCATCCATAGAATCTATGTTTATAGCATCAATTTGTTTTTAGAGTTAAACCTAATAGATTATATATTACCCTAATTTTGAGATTAATTTTTCTCTTCTTAAACCATTTGGATCCATGATTTTTGATGAATTCCCTCTGTGTTAACACCCTATAAAATTTATTAACCTTATCAATATAAATATTTCCATATCCATTGATGGTGATAATTTCAACTCATTATCCATGGTTAGAATCATCTATCCAAGATGGATATCCCAAAAAAAGGGTATCAGTATCATTAGGATTATATTTATTATTCTAATCGACCCCAAATTTATAACCCCCTTCAATCCCTGATGAATTCCCATTCATCTAAATATTTTTCATAGGACCCTTGTATTTCCTTCCCACTTATTTACAAATTTTTTTTATCATTACCAATAGGATTAACATGCTTTTTTTTACCACTTAATAGTTTGAAATTATATTACCAACAATCATGTATACATTAAAAAATAGTGGAATGTATTCATACTCAATACAAATTTCAATCATATATCTATAATCATGAATAAATATAGAATCATGTAGATTTGATTCAATATTTTCATTGACCATAACTGTCACATAATATCCCAACTCCCCCTCTATGATTTGTTCATATATCTTCAGTGGAATTCCAATACATGAGGCTAAATCATTGAGTATTTTGATATTACAAAAAAACCATCTAAAACCAAGAAAATTAATCCAAATTTTTGAACTAGTATACTTCTTAGTAAATAGGTGGAAATTTATTTCCCATTTAAATATCTTGAAGATTCTAGGCTTGTGGTTTATATTTCATATAATCCAAACATTGTCATAATACACCTAAATTCATAGGATTATATGAAAGTATCCCTTCCTAAATTTTATTAATTTCCATTTTCTAAATCTCTAAATATTTATGATTTAATTTTCATATCATTAGAATTTCATGGTTTATCACCATTAAAATATAGTGTAATAGATGAGAGAAAATTTACAATGAGCTAACATTTGCATAAGATTAGTTGTATCTAAAAAATAGTAAAGATTCCATCCCTCAATCTATATAATTTAGTCTTTGCATATGAATCAAGGGTATAATAGACACCAGGGCATCAATTTAGGGATTTGGGGAAATAAATTCCATTCACCTCCAAAGAAATAATCAATTTATTATAATTAACTAAAACCCCATGAATCAAAATTTCTTTTAGAAGCATCTATAGATGCAATGAAACTTTAAATATTCCAGATAAAATTAAAAACCAATGAGAACATATCCTTTAGATTGAAATAGAAATATAATAGTAAATTCTCATTATTGAAGATAAGAGGAGATCACCCTACATTATCTATAACAAGAAGCACTCATCAACAACCATCCTTTATGAAGATGATAATAATTATAATAATAAACTTTATTTAGGTAGAGGGGATTAAAAACTATAACAATTTACACACGTAAGACACCAAAGTGGGTCAATCCTCATCCCTCCTCACAAGGTTTTTCAAGCACTAATTAGGACCATTAAAATTTTGATAACCCAATGACACGACCCGAACCCGGGCTCGAGCCGCAACTACCCCAGGCCCGCCTCCATAGGCCAGGGGCTGGCGACCAGCGCCGAAGGCACAATAACTCGGGGAGGCCTTTGACTAAGCACCTTTACACACACACGCAGCACACTCAATGCAAAAGTGCAGAGTAAAGAAAGAACAAGTAGAATAAAAAGTAACAACTCCTATATATATAAACCACAGATGTACATCGACCTCTACAAGTACAAAGTGCAAACTGAAAAGACAAGGGGAAAAACACGCGCCCAACCAGAAAGTGCCACAACCCGGCAAAAGGTAAACAGAAAGGAAATAGTTGACAAGTCTCCCACCTGGAACCCGGCTATGACCACCGCACGTGGTCCAAGCTCCCAAGATCCTACGCTCCACCGAAGTCACGCTCCACCTGTCCGTCGTGTGCAGGGGCACACCAAGTGCGGGCAAAGCCCAAGAAGGGGTGAGTGTAAAAATACTCAGTAGGATACCCCGAAGGCTCGAGGGAGCAACAAAGGAGGTACCGAAGGGTGAGCGGTAGAGCGAATAGAAAAGTAGAGGAGTACAACTAAAAGTGTAGTAAGATTCCATCTCAACCCAACAAGAGAAAGGAGATAGACTCATCCAGACACAAGGAGCTGGAAACAGTGAGAAGACGAACTTCCCGTCGAGTCTTCTCTACCTATAGCAGGATAGTAGACTCGTCCAACCACGAGAAGCTAGACACGGAAAGCACGTGGCATACCCCACGCGTCTTCGTCTCTCCTGGAAGGAGAGCAGACAAAACCCAAGGAGTGGGTACTCGTACGAGGTATATACATATATATGCTATGCCAAGAAGCCCAAACAAGCTCGTAAGGGGATCTACGTCCCGTAGCTCAGCCCAAGAAAAAGTAGCCAATAGTCCCAGAAGTAATCCCATCATTGATGCCCAGCATCCCGCACGGCTGCCCTGAACCACAAGCCAAGGGGATCAGTCACCGCACCTTGATACTATCCGCTTTGGGCGGCACTGACTCGCCCGCACGGTTTTAGATCGCGTCGCAAGAACGTGTCTCGGTGGGGAAAGTGCCCCTCGAACTTGAGAGTTCTAGGGAAAGTCAAACCACACCTCGTCACTGCCTTGCAGTCGAGAGGTCTCCTCAAAGTCAAGCCGTCACAACACTGACCCGTATAACCAAGGGTCCCGCTCCGGTAACCACAGAGGGAAGCCGCAGACTAGCCTAGTACTAAGGACCGAGTCTAGAATGCTAACAAGTGACCCACTGCCCAGCCCCGCTGGAGGGTAATTCATAACCAAATATCGGGTGACCCACTGCCCAGCCCTGCTGGAGGTTAAACCCTAATACATCTTCAGGCGACCCACTGCCCAGCCCCGCTGGAGGGTAAACCATAATAAGATACTGGGTGACCCACTGCCCAGCCCTACTGGAGGGTAAACCACAATACATCAACAGGCGACCCACTGCCCAGCCCCGCTGGAGGGTAAACCATAATACATCATCAGGCGACCCACTGCCTAGCCCCGCTGGAGGGTAGACCTGGAATAAGTCGACAGGCGACCCACTGCCCAGCCATGTTGGAGGGTAGACCTGGAACTAGATGACAGGCGACCCACTGCCCAACCCCGCTGGAGGGTAGACCCTAAGAGGTCATCGGGTGACCCACTGCCCAGTCTCGGCTGGAGGGTAGACCCTAGTAGCGTCGGGTGACCCACTGCCCAGTATCTGCTGGAGGGTAAACCCTAGTAGCGTCGGGTGACCCACTGCCTAGTCTCTGCTGGAGGGTAAACCCTAGAAGTCGATGAGTAACCCACTGCCCAGCCCCACTGGAGGGTAGAACTCAAAACTGATCTAGCCATCTCCACCGGAGGGCACAACACTGGCCAACCGAACACAGAGTAGGGATCGCGCAACCACCCAACTCCAGAACAGCTCACCCAAAGGGGTTCAGCGCCTGTTCCATCACAGGGTGCCACTAGCACCGCTACTGGCCAATCCATCGAGAACGAAACCAGGGGGAGACCACTCAACCTTGTTGGTCGAACAAACGAGCACCAAGGGACCCTCTATGCCGTGAGAGGTCCAAATACGAAAAGTAGAACCCGTCACGCACGTGGGGCCCACACAACGTGTGGCCCCATCTCAACCCCAACTGAGCGCACAACCATCCTCAGGTACAAACAACCACACGTACCTCCAAGCGCTCCCGTATACTCCTAGAGTATACCTCATTCCAGCCCAAAAGCTAACGTGCACACGGCACCTAGCGTCAACGCGAAGGCGTGACGTAACAACTCCACCTCAAATGCCCAGACACGGCCATCCACATCTCGTGAAACATTTACATCACTCTCCCAAGAGTGTGCGATCACACGCCAAGGGTCCGCTACAGACAAAGTAGGGCGGACCGCCACTGGAGCACCTTCCATACTCCACATTCAACAAGATCGTGCAAGAGGCCCCGCACAACCAAACGAATTGCACCGTTGTAATCCTCGTGAAAAAAATGCGAGATCGACTACTTACTCGCCTCCAACGGATATCCGACGAAAAAGGCACCAACACCACCTCACGCCCGAACGGTGTCCCGTGATCCTGAGCCTCGGCCCCGAAAACAGTCGGGCGCATCACACCATTGCGATCCCCTCAGGAAAACACATCAAAAGCACTACTCACTTGAGTGCAACGGATATCCGGAGAAAAAGGTGCATCCCGGCGCACCGCACACGAGCGGTGCCACGTGGGAACCGCAACCCGGTCCTGAAACTCTGCGAGCGGATCGCACCGTTGCGATCCTCTCGAAAAAACACACAAGATGGACTACTCACTTGTCCAAAACGGTCGCCCGGTGATAAAGATGGAAAATCACCATCGACGCCCCAAACAATCCTTGTGGGCCCCGCACCATTGTGCCGAATTAGGGTGGGCGGATTGCACCACTATAATACCCTCGAAAAAACATCCAGAGACGATTGCTCGCACGCCCCGAACGGACGTCCGGTGAAAAAGGCGTGAAACGCTGCACGCAGCTCGAAAGATGGGCCGTGGGGCCCGCACCTCAACTCCGGCCTCAACACCTGAAACCACCCTGCAAACCTCCGCCTCGACGCCAGGGTTCCAACGCCACTGAAGGCGCTCAAAATGGACGTCAGACACGTCCGCGCCGTCCAAAACAAGATTCGCTGACGAACCGAAAAATCCCTCGACATACGTGTCGCGCCACCGAGGCCCCTCGTTTCGGGAATTAAAAATTTCCAAAACCACCTCAAAGCATTCCCCTCGACGCAAGATCTGCGCTGCCGCTGACAGCGCGCAAAACGGACGCCCGTAACAAAAGTTATGGGCGTCGGAAATTCAAGTAGGGGGAGGGAACTCCCTAGGCCCGGACCGGCCCGGTCCGGCCGGTCCACCCTCAGCCGGCCCGCGGCCCGGCCGCGGGCCCGGTTCTGTCTGCCGCGGCTAGCTGGCCACGGTCAACTCCATCGACCGGCCTTCCAGGCCGGTCTCCTCTCCCAGCAGCGACCCGCGTCGCGCGGGTCGCGGTCGCGCCGCACGCGGGGTCGCGGTCGCGCCGCACGCGGGGTCGCGGTCGCGCCGCACGCGGGGTCGCGGTCGCGCCACACGCCGGGTCGCGCACCCCGTGACCCCCTTCCCTCTGTGCGCTACGCCGGAGCCACCCGAGACCCCGCCGACCTCCGCGTCCGCAGCCGCCTCTGCCGTCGCCCTCGCACGCCCGACCGCCTCACCCAGGGAGCCTCGCCGCACTGATCCGCGCCACCGCCTACCGAGGAGAAGCCGCCGCCGCCGCCTCCTTGGACCGAAGCCGCGCCACTGCGGGAGCTCACCGGACCACCGGAAACCGCCGGGGTAACCCCGAAATTCCCGCAATCTTTGCCGGGTCGCTGCAGCCTCCTCGTAACTCCGATTTACGAACCGAAACAAGCGATGGAAAGAGGAAAAACTATACTACGCAAACATAACCCTACCTCGTGGGCGTTTCCCGGAGCTTTGCCGCGATCTGTCAGAGTCGCGTTTCGCTGGACCATCTCGCCGGAGTCACCTCGCTGGAGATGGAGGAGGAGAGGGTAGGGGCTTCCGCGCCAGGGAGAACACCCAAGAGGGGGGGGAGAAGTGTTTAAAAACAAAACACTTAAACTCCCGCCCGTGGGCCCCGTACCCAAACTCTCAGCAGGGTCTAGGTTAAGCCTCCCATAGGCAAAGAACCACGCTCTGAGCACAATGGTGGCCTTGGAATTTTATTCCGAGACTCCGTTCAAAAGTTATTAAACTTAGCGCCCGAGGCTGCCTAATTACGAAAACGCTCCTGGGGCCATTTTTCACAAACGGGCCGCGCCCGCAAAACTTACACCCCTCCTAGAGTAAACGACACGCTCCGAACTCAACGGTGCCCTCGGTTTTCCAATCCGAGCCACCGTTTAGGAGATACTAGCATTTATCCATTAAACGAATTAATTAATTAATTAATTAATCCGTTTAACGTTCCAGAAGCGGGAGAGGGGTCCAAACATCCCGCGCCGACAAGTTTTATGTCGTTCCTAGGGTAAACACCCCATTCCGGACCCATCCGTACACTCGGATCTCTGATCCGAAACTCAGTTTAGGAGTTATCTCATTTATTTAACATTTACAGTGTGAACGCACTGAAAATTTAATTCCGGCCACTCCGGGGCTCGGAATCGCACACCGTCTGATGGCGCTGCCCTGGAATATTATCAAGAATATTCCAAAGTCTTTCACAGCAAAAACTAGGTTCTTACATCATTACCACCTTCAAGCTTTTCGTCCTCTAAAAGTAAAACCAGGGAAGAACATAAGGTACTAAGCCCACACCTGGATTTCCCATACCCAGAAGAACCCACGCACAACTCTACGTCACCACACACAGACCAAAGGATTGGTCTATTCACGCTAAGTCGGCCCTTACCGACGTCGTGCACCCACTCCAGACTTTGGGGTTAGGGCAAGGCAATAGGGTACCTATCCATCCCTTCGCACGGTCTTAATCGGCCCGAAGGCCCTCGGGGGTAGCTCACCTCCCCGAACGAACCTCTACGCCGCACGCCGCGACTGGAATCACCGCTCGTACCTAAAACAAGGCACGATGATTCCCTCCTTCAGAATATTCATATGGTGAAACACCCAAGGATATCTGGTCACGCTAGAGGCTCCATAGTCGATGCTCTCTTACATGTTCAAAAGGCGAAGGAGTCAACACCATCGACTAAAGGAAAAAGGTCTCGCGCCTTTCTCCTTACCACCACAGGGTTACACCCGACGCCCTGCGTCACCCTGGTAACACCTCAAACAAGGAGCCGGGAGAGAATCATTTCACACGCAGAGCCTAACAATTCTACTGCAAGCAGTAGAAGGGTCGCAAGGGGTACCTCTCACCATCCCGTGCTCTACAGGATCGTAGACATCCAATGCTCGCGGCTACCCGCGGTCCCAACCGTCAGCTCCCGGATCCTGACGTGGACTGCCTAGTGGTGATGGGGAGATCTCGTAACGTCGTCCCCCACCTCCAGATTCTCCCGCTCCTCTGCTAGCACCACCTCTCTGGGTACCACTCCAATCACGGTGTTGGCTCTGCCGTGGCGGTGCGTCTGCTTCCTGCCCAATGCTCCCAGCAACTCGGGTCGGGCAGTCTCATGCCAAGTGACCTCACCCATCACAAGCATAGCACCGACACTCTCTAGGATGCCCTGGTACCCTCCGGCGCCACTGTGGTGTACGACCACGACCCGGGTTCCACTCACGGAAGGGCATCCTCAACTGAGGTCCTGCACCCTTTTCACTACAGTGGTATACGACCACATCTCCGAAACCGGCAGTGGGAAGGCCACCTGCATCGGGGTCCGGTCCTCCAGCGCCTTCTAGCTACGACAGACGTCCCAGCTCTATCGCGCCCACTGCCACTACCAACCGCAAAACATGACAGGAAGCCCTCTATCACTAACGCCTGCTCTAACACCCTGGCATATGTAGAAATGCCCAAGGGTACTCTGACAGCACGAATCTCTCGGCGGAGACCCTGCTCAAACTTCCGCGCTCGGAGGTTGTCGTCATGGACCAAGTCTGGGTAAAAGCGTGCACGGTCTGCAAAACAAGCCGCGTACTCGGCCACCATCATCCCTCCCTACTGAAACTGCAGGAGCTCCTGAATCCGAATGGAGCGCAAGCAGGAGGGGAAAAACTCCTCACGAAACAACAACCGAAAGTCATCCCACGAAAGTGAAGACTCGTCAAGAAATTGACTCACCAGACTCCACCAACGCTGAGCTACTCCATGAAAAAGGGTGGCTACCAAAGCCACTCTCTGATCTGCCGGCGTCTGCACAATCCTGAAAAGGTGAACCACTGCCTCGAGACAAACCTCTGCTGCCTGAGGGTCTGGATCACCACTGAACCTCAGCGGTCTCCGCCGCAGGAACTCACGGAGCGCGCTCAACCTGCGCTCAAGCTCAGGCTGCTCTGCTAAAACTGCCTGCTGCTCAACAGGTGGGGGTGCTGCTACCGGCCCACCTGGAGAAAGGGGCTCGCATGATGGGTTCTGGACTGAGGCCTCGTAGCTCACAGGGTCGTCGTCACGTACCCAAAGCTGGTATCCTGGCTGGTTGTCCTCGCGGAGACATCCTGAATATTATCAAGGAGTGCCGCGATCAGATGAGCATATATGTATATACCAACAACAACAACGATGGGGAGCTGACTCAAGAGGGACAATCAAAGACTCGATCCTATGTGATGCACAAACAAATTTTCCCTGCAACAAGTGTCTCAGCATGCCGAGTCGATAAGCGGGTTATCAAGGTCCTGGTGAATGGATACGTCAGCCGCCACACCATCACTGGACTCCCTGGCCTGAGAGCCGCTCTCGAGACACGTTGACACTGTTTCCCTAAATCCCAACCAGTTCCTTTTATTTTAGGGACGTCCGAACAGCGTCCCAAGGAACGAACCACCTTTGATACCACTTTGTCACGACCCGACCCTACCCGGGCTCGAGCCGCAACTACCCCAGGCCCGCCTCCATAGGCCAGGGGCTGGCGACCAGCGCCGAAGGCACAATAACTCGGGGAGGCCTTTGCCTAAGCACCTGTACACACACACGCAGCACACTCAATGCAAAAGTGCAGAGTAAAGAAAGAACAAGCAGAATAAAAAGGAACAACTACTATATATATAAACCACAAATGTACATCGACCTCTACAAGTACAAAGTGCAAACTGAAAAGACAAGGGAAAAAACATGCGCCCAACCAGAAAGTGCCACAACCCGGAAACAGGTAAACAGAAAGGAAACAGATGACAAGTCTCCCACCTGGAACCCGGCTACAACCACTGCACACGGTCCAAGCTCCCAAGATCCTACGATCCACCGAAGTCACGCTCCACCTGTCCGTCGTCTGCAGGGGAACACCAAGTGCGGGCAAAGCCAAAGAAGGGGTGAGTATAAAAATACTCAGTAGGATACCCCGAAGGCTCGAGGGAGCAACAAAGGAGGTACCGAAGGGTGAGCGGTAGAGAGAACAGAAAAGTAGAGGAGTAAAACTGAAAGTGCAGTAAGAGTCCAGCTCAACCCAACAAGAGAAAGGAGATAGACTCATCCAGACACAAGGAGCTGGAAACGGTGAGAAGATGAACTTCCCGTCGAGTATTTGCTACCTATAGCAGGAGAGTAGACTCGTCCAACCACGAGAAGCTAGACACGGAAAGCACGTGGCATACCCCACGCGTCTTCGCCTCTCCTGGAAGGAGAGCATCCAAAACCCAAGGAGTGGGTACTCGTACAAGGTATATACATATATATTCTCTGCCAAGAAGCCCGAACAAGATCGTAAGGGGATCTCTGTCCCGTAGCTCAGCCCAAGAAAAAGTAGCCAATAGTCCCAGAATTAATCCCATCATTGATGCCCAGCATCCCGCACCGCTGCCCTGAACCACAATCCAAGGGGATCAGTCACCGCACCTTGATACTATCCTCTTTGGGCGGCAATGACTCGCCCGCACGGTTTTAGATCGCATCGCAAGAACACGTTTCGGTGGGGAAAGTGCCCCTCGAACTTGAGAGTTCTAGGGAAAGTCAAACCACACCTCGTCACTGCCCCGCAGTCGAGAGGTCTCCTCAAAGTCAAGCCGTCACAACAATGGCCCGTATAATCAAGGGTCCCGCTCCGGTAACCATGGAGGAAAGCCACAGAATAGCCTAGTACTAAGGACTGAGTCTGGAATGCTAACAGGTGTCCCACTGCCCAGCCCCGCTGGAGGGTAATTCATAACCAAATATCGGGTGACCCACTGCCCAGCCCTGCTGGAGGGTAAACCCTAATACATCGTCAGGCGACCCACTGCCCAGCCCCGCTGGAGGGTAAACCATAATAAGATACTGGGTGACCCACTGCCCAGCCCTGCTGGAGGGTAAACCACAATACATCAACAGGGGACCCACTGCCCAGCCCCGCTGAAGGGTAAACCATAATACATCATCACGCGACCCACTGCCCAGCCCCGCTGGAGGGTAGACCTGGAATAAGTCAACAAGCGACCCACTACCCAGCTGTGCTGGAGGGTAGACCTGGAATTAGATGACGGGAGACCCACTGCCCAGCCCCGCTGGAGGGTAGACCCTAAGAGGTCGTCGGGTGACCCACTGCCCAGTCTCTGCTGAAGGGTAGACCCTAGTAGCGTCGGGTGACCCACTGCCCAGTCTCTGCTGGAGGGTAGACCCTAGTAGCGTCGGGTGACCCACTGCCCAGTCTCTGCTGGAGGGTAAACCCTAGTAGCGTCGGGTGACCCACTGCCCAGTCTCTGCTGGAGGGTAAACCCTAGTTGCGTCGAGTGACCCACTGCCCAGTCTCTGCTGGAGGGTAAACCCTAGAAGTCGATGAGTAACCCACTGCCCAGCCCCGCTGGAGGGTAGAACTCAAAACTGATCTAGCCATCTCCACTAGAGGGTACAACACTGGCCAACCGAACACGGAGTAGGGATCACGTAACCAACCAACTCCAGCACAGTTCACCCAAAGGGGTTCAACGCCTGTTCCATCACGGGGTGCCACTAGCACCGCTACTGGCCGATCCATCGAGAACGAAACAAGGGGGAGACCACTCAACCCTGCTGGTCGAACAAACAAGCACCAAGGGACCCTCTACGCCGCGAGAGGTCCAAATACGAAAAGAAGAACCCGACATGCACGTGGGGCCCACACAACGTGTGGCCCCATCTCAACCCCAACTGAGCGCACAACCATCCTCAGGTACAAATAACCACACGTACCTCCAAGCACTCCCGTATACTCCTGGAGTATACCTCATTCCAGCCGAAAAGCTAACTTGTACACAGCACCTAGCGTCAACGCGAAGGCGTGACGTAACAACTCCACCTCAAAGGCCCAGACACGGCCATCCACATCTCGTGAAACATTTACATCACTCTCCCAAGAGTGCGCGATCACACGCCAAGGGTCCGCTACAGACAAAGTAGGGCGGACCGCCACTGGAGCACCTTCCATGATCCACATTCAACAAGATCGCGCAATAGGCTCCGCACAACCAAACGGATTGCACCTTTGTAATCCTCGCAGAAAAACACGCGAGATCGACTACTTACTCGCCTCCAACGGATATCCGACGAAAAAGGCACCAACACCGCCTCACGCCTGAACGACGTCCCGTGATCCCGAGCCTCGGCCCCGAAAACAGTCGGTCGCATTGCACCATTGCGATCCCCTCGGGAAAACACGTCAAAAGCACTACTCATTTGAGTGCAACGGATATCCGGAGAAAAAGGTGCATCCCGGCGCACCGCACACGAGCGGTGCCATGTGGGACCCACAACCTAGTCCCGAAACTCCACGAGCGGATCGCACCGTTGCGATCCTCTCGAAAAAACACACAAGATGGACTACTCACTTGTCCAAAACGGTCACCCGGTGATAAAGATGGAAAATCACCATCGACGCCCCAAACAGCCCTTGTGGGCCCCGCACCATCGTGCCGAATTAGGGTGGGCGGATTGCACCACTACAATCCCCTCGAAAAAACACCCAAAAATGACTGCTCGCACGCCCCGAACGGACGTCCGGTGAAAAAGGCGTGAAACGCTGCACGCAGCTCGAAAGACGGGCCGTGGGGCCCACGCCTCAACTCCGTCCTCAATGCCTGAAACCACCCTGAAAACCTTCGCCTCGACGCCAGGGTTCCAACGCCACTGACGGCGCTCAAAACGGACGTCGGACACGTCCGCGCCGTCCAAAACAAGATCCGCTGCCGAACCGACAAATCCCTCGACATAGTGTCGCGCCACCGAGGCCCCTCGTTTCGGGAATAAAAAATTTCCAAAACCACCTCGAAGCATTCCCCTCGACGCAAGGTCTGCGCTGCCGCTGACGGCGTGCAAAACAGACGCCCGAAACGGAAGTTACGGGCGTCGGAAATTCAAGAAGGGGGAGGGCACTCCCTAGGCCCGGACCGGCCCGGTCCGGCCGGTTTGCCCTCAGCCGGCCCGCGGCCCGGTCGCGGGCCCGGTTCCGTCTGCCGCGGCTAGTTGGCCGCGGTCAACTCCTTCGACCGGCCTTCCAGGCCGGACTCCTCTCCCAGCAGCGACCCGCGTCGCGCGGGTCGAGGTCGCGCACCCCGCGACCGCCTTCCCTCTGTGCGCTATGCCGGAGCCGCCCGAGACCCCGCCGTCCGCCGCCGTCCGCAGCCACCTCCGCCGTCGCCCTCGCACGCCCGTCCGCCTCACCCAGGGAGCCCCGCCGCGCCGATCCGCGCCACCGCCTGCCGAGGAGAAGCCGCCGCCGCCGCCTCCTTGGACCGAAGCCGCGCCGCCGCGGGAGCTCACCGGACCGCCGGAAACCGCCGGGGAAACCCCGAAATTCCCGCAATCTTCACCGAGTCGCTGCAACCTCCTCGTAACTCCGATTTACGAACCAAAACAAGCGATGGAAAGAGGAAAAACTATACTACGCAAACATAACCCTACCTCGTGGTCGTTGCCCGGAGCTTCGCCGCGATCCGTCGGAGTCGCGTTTCGCCGGACCGTCTCGCCGGAGTCACCTCGCCGGAGATGGAGGAGGAGAGGGGAGGGGCTGCCGCGCCAGGGAGAACACCCAAGAGGGGGGGGGAGAAGTGTTTAAAAACAAAACACTTAAACTCCCGCCCGTGGGCCCCGTACCCGAACTCTCAGCAGGGTCTAGGTTAAGCCTCCCCTGGGCTAAGAACCACGCTCTGAGAGCAACGGTGGTCTCAGAATTTTATTCCGAGACTCCATTCAAAAGTTATTAAACTTAGCGTCTGAGGCCGCCTAATTACGAAAACGCCCATGGGGCCATTTTTCACAAACGGGCCACGCCCGCAAAACTTACACCCCTCCTAGAGTAAACAGAACGCTCCGAACTCAACGGTGCCCTCAGTTTTCCAATCCAAGCCACCGTTTAAGAGATACAAGTGTTTCGCCATTAAACGAATTAATTAATTAATTAATTAATCTGTTTAACGTTCCAGAAGCGGGCGAGGGGTCCAAACATCCCGCGCCGACAAGTTTTATGTCGTTCCTAGGGTAAACACCCCATTCCGGATCCATCCGTACACTCGAATCTCTGATCCGGAACTCCATTTAGGAGTTATCTCATTTATTTAACATTTACAGTGTGAACGCACTGAAAATTTAATTTCGGCCACTCTGGGGCTCGGAATCGCACGCCGTCTGATGGCGCTGCCCTGGAATACTATCAAGAATATTCCAAAGTCTTTCACAGCAAAAACTAGGTTCTTACACCCAAAATCACAATGTATGAAAAGAATTGTTTAGACCAAATGGCCAATTTTTTGAAATAGAGGCCTCTTCTATGAATTATACTACTATAATAATTCTTCTGATATAGCACCTATTTCTGTACCTATTCTTTATATAGTAATAGATATTGTTTTAGAGTAATTTTAGATAATCTACCCAAACTGGAGGTTGTTAAGGGTTGAACCCCTAATCTCCATAATGTAAATCATTGACCTGTACCACTCTGGTATGGGATAAATCACAACATTATTAAAAATACTAATAAAAATAACCACAACACCCCCACCACCACCACAAATAATAAAAATATTAATGAAAATAACAATAAAATAAAAATAATAATAATAACAAAAAAAAAATTCATCAACAACAACAATAATTTTTACTATTGTCAGGGAATGAGGTACAAAGATTCAAATATTCACATGCACACACACATATACCTGAGGAGTCTTGAACCCAAAACCTCCCCAACACCATTAAAAGGAAACAACCACTGAGATACACCCCATAGAGGAATAATAATAATAATAATAATAATAATAACAAAAAAAATAATGAAAACAAAAATAACAATACTAATGACAATAATTATAAAGATTAATCCACGGATAAAACTCATTGACTTGATAAATTAAAAGTAACAAAAATTTAAAAAGTATAATGATAGGTGTCTTGAAATTTTGTCTCCCTATAATATCATACATATCCCATAACACATAATCTATCCACACCATTGAATTAAAACCCATGTCTTTATTGAAAAGAAAATCAGCTATATAGTTAGTTACCTTGAAGGTTCATGTGGAAACAATGTTAAGGGAGTATAGATTCTTTATATTTTCTTCTCATTACAGAATTAATTCCCATGAATGATTGATCACCATTTTTTAATAAATTTAAAAATATATCTGGAGTCACAATCTATCAATATGCTTCTCCATTCATATTTCTTTTCATTTTTTAGATCCTTTATAAAACTAAGAATTTCTGATTTAAGTGCATGTGTTCTGCCACAGTAGTTATAGAATCAATCAATCATATACCCATAATGATCCCTAAATATTCCTCCATTATTAGCCTCACCTTGGTTCCCATTTGAGGATATATTAATGTTTATGTTCAGCCACCCAAGAATTAATGTTTTATAATAAATAATAAATTTTCCATTTACTTTCTTGCAGATGGTTTTTATTCCCAATCTATTACAAATAGTAAATTATTTATAAGAGTTATCCACACATCCATCTTGAGTAAGTGCTACCTCCCTGATGCCTCAAATGTCGAACAATAACACATCCCTAAAAAAATAAATTACCCATATTGCATAAATCAATTTATCTAATTATAGATGTTCTAACATGCTTTAGACACTTTAGTATAGATTAGATCCTAGTTATTCCCAAAAACTAAAATAGATCTTGGGAATTTCATAAGCTCCTCCAAGAATGTATTTACTTTAGATAAATATATAATGATATTATAAATAGAATTTTAAAATGGATAATATAACCACATATGATCCGACTCATTAGGGTTTTTCCTGAAAATGACACAAATTGTGTAAGATTGATAACCAAAAAATTGAAATCTTTAATTAGTTTTCAATCTTATATGAAGTGTAATCCATATGAAACACGCTATAGATGGATTGGTCCATTTTTTTTAATTTTTAAACCATTCCCTATCAGGGTTAGTACTTATAATAGTAAATAGATAATGAAGATTATTATTAAGAAATCCATTCTTAGTAGGTTTCCATATAAGAGTATGCCTATCTAGAATAAATGAGTAGTTATCAATAACCTATGGAATAAAAAGTGTAAATATTCAATTTGATCCACAAATTCATAAATTATAGAAGTATCCTAATTAGTAATATATTGGATACTGTAAAATGTATTGGTTATAAGGAATCCAATACAATTATTATTCCAAAACACGAGGTTATATTCCCTTAGCACACACCATCTTGAATGGAGCATAATTCTTGAATATTCCTCCCTTTGAGTAGGCCATATTAAATAATCAATATAGTAAAGAGTCTCAAATATAAGTATTTTTATGAATCTACCATTAAGAAAGTCTAAATTCTTATATTTTTAATTAAAAATACTACATATAAAATGAACCTATATAGAATTATTGATGTGTACTTGGATATTTATGCTCAAACCTCCTGATCTAATGGGATTGTATCATTCCTTACAAGATACAATGAAAAAATTATTTTAGTAAATACACTCACTATGAGAAAAATTATTGATATAAATATTTAGGATTTTAGGAAAATCATGTGATCACTTATAAACCATAATTGTGTGTAAAATATCTGATAAAATCATAGCCTCAACCAATAAAATCAGTATAGCCATCAACAAAACTTTTCATTCAGTTTAGAAAGGGTATTTTATATAGAGTAAAAAATTCATATAAATGGTTTATCTTAGGCCTCCCCTAGAACATTGGAACTCCTATATACATAATTGATGGGATACCCTCTTTGATACTAATACAGTTGAGTGTAAAGGATTTTGTAGCATTAGGAATGTTCCTTCCAAAGTAAATAAATGATTTCTTATAGCTAATAAATTTCCCCAAAACTACTCATAATGATTGAATATGTTATCGAACTTTTTTATATTCCTTATATCCCCTGAAAAAACATAATATTATAATTAACATAGAGTAAGTGACATGGTATTTTCAGAACCCTCAGAGCTTGTATCACCTTAATATTTCTTTAATTAACCATTATACTGATGTATCTTCTAAGATAATCCTAATTAATACAAAATATAATAGTAGAGGGTGGATCCTATTTTCTAATGCACTAATTACATGAGAAGTATCCCTCATAGGATGTAATGACATGAAATATTATAAATATAATTCCCCTTTTTAATTCAATTAAATGTCTTATTAAGTAACATGGCTTTAAAAACACATGAATTTCTTTTGTTTTATTATATCTAATTGGATTTAAATGATCGTTAAGTATCATTACCATTGATAATATATCCTTTGAACAATGATCACATGATTAGTATAAATATAGGGTTTTAACAAATCTAATTGACAAAGACAAAGTGATATCCTCAACCAGTAGGATCATACCCTATAAAACCCATTTATCATATATTCTAAGGGAGATAACATTTCTGGTCTTTTCCCTTGATCAAGCCCAACCTGAGATACAGCAACAAAAAAAAAACAACAACAACAACAACAATTTCAGAATCAACAACCACAACAACAAAAACAAAAACAACAAAAACAAAAACAACAACAACAAAAACAACAACAAGAACAAAAAAACAACAACAAAAACAATAATAACAAAAAAAAAAAAAAACAAAAACAACAAAAAAACAAAACAAAAAAAACAATAAAAAAACAATAAAAAAACAACAAAAACAAAATAACAATAATAACAAAAAGAATAACAACAAAAAAATAACAAAAAAACAATAATAACAAAAAACAACAAAACAACAACAACAAAAACACCAAAAATATCAAGAACAAAAACAACAACTAAAACAACAACAACAACAACAACAACAACAAAAAACAAAAAACAAAAAAACAAAAACAAAAACAAAAACAAAAACAATAACAAAAACAATAACAAAAACAACAAAAACAACAAAAAAATAACAAAAACAAAAACAACACAAACAATAACAAAAACAACAACAACAACATCAACAATAACAAAAAACCACAAAAACAACAACAAAACAAAAAAAAAACAAAAAAAAAACAACAAAAACAAAAAAAAAACAAAAAAAAAACAACAAAAACAAAAAAAACAAAAAAAAACAACAAAAAAAAACAAAAAAAAAACAACAACAAAAACAAGAAAAACAACAATAAAAAAACAAAACAACAACAGAAACAAAAACACCAACAAAAAATAAAGAAAAAAAACCAGAATAAAAAAAATAAAAAAAGAACAACAAAAAAAACAACAAAAAAACAAAAACAATAACAAAAACAAAAAAAAAACAAAAACAAAAACAAAAAACACAAAAACAAAAAAAAAGAAAAAAAAATAACAAAAAAAGATTAACAAAAAGAACAAAAAAAACTACAAAAACAACAACAACAACAAAAACAAAACAAAAACAAAAACAACTACAAAAACAACAACAACAAAAAAGTAAAAAAACAAAAACAAAAGCAATAATAGCAATAAAAACAATAATAACAACAAAAAAACAACAATAACAAAAATAAAAAAACAGCAACAATAACAACAAAAATAAAAAAATTAAATAGAAACAACAAAACAACAACAAAAAAATAAAAAGAAAAAGGAAAACAAAGAAAAAACAATAACAATGAAGAAAATAACAACAACAAATTAACAAAAACAAAAAAAGACACAACAACAATATCAACAACAAGAGTAAAAAAAGAAAAACAATAAAAAAAACAAATACAAAAACAAAAAAAACAGTAACAATAACAAAAACAACAACAACAAAAAACTATGACAAAAAAACAACAAAAAAAAAACAACAATAACAACAATAATACAATAGAAAAACAATAACAAAAGAAATAATAATAGAAAAACAAAAAATATATTAAAAACAATAGAAAAAGTATAATAAAAAAATATAAACAAAATAAAACAATAAAAAAACAACAACAAAAAAAATGAAAAAAAACAATAAGAACAACGATAATAATAAAAATAAGAACAATAATAAAAACAACAACTACAAAAACAAAAAAAACAAAAATAATAATAAGAATGAAAAGAATAATAAGAACAAGAATAAGAACAAAAATAATAATAATAAAAAGAATAAGAACAAAAATAAAAAAGACAAAAAAATAAAAAAAATACCCAAAAATAGTAAAAAGAACAGAAAAACAACAACAATAAAAATAACAACAATAACTAAATCACCAGTGTAACCATCGAAGAAAACTGAATATATAAAAAAGATCTATATTTATGATATTTCTAGTCTTAAAATATTTGAAAAATGAAAATAAAAAAACATTATAATACATCAATTTTAAAACAATCAATAATAAGTTACATCAATTCTAGGATACAATTTGAAATAAAAGAGTGGGTAAAAATAATATAATCATGAGAAGTAGCATTTTTCACAATATTTTGGAGGTCAATTATATATGTAATAGTTTCCAAAAGTGCTTTGAAGAAGATCCTCTCAAAATACCAAATTATCTAGAAGCAAAATGTGATATGCCCCATGATAAGATTTCTTCTAGATTCCTAGATTTAGAACGTAACAACCCATGGTTCCATACGCAATGGAATTTTTCAATAAATGACCAAAAAAATAAATTCATACATAAAAATATTATATGAAGGTTCTATTTATGTAATTTTTTTTATAAAAAATGATGGAATCCCCATCTTCATCATATTCTGAGATCAACAAAAATCACCCAAAACCATAATCAAGTATCTTTTAATTCACTACAATCATGAAGTAAATGAGAAAATAAATTAAAATTAGAACGATCATGTATTAGTCTAAAAAAATCCTAAATAGCATGGTAAAGCTTTCACTTATGATTAAATAGCTCTAATGATAGAAACTTATCACAAATAATCAACACTATAGCCTCAAAAAATGACCAAACCACTGTAGTGTAAGAATATTACAACGACCAGGTTTCTCATCAAGGTTAGGATAATTGTTTTTATAGTTTATATTCTTTATTTTATACTAGTAAAGGTACCCTGTGACCTTAGAAATGTATCAGGATAGCCTGATGTTTTTTAGAGCTTAGAGTTCCAAAAAATGGAGAGACATACCGAGCTGCACAGTTAGCACATGATTAGTTCTAACCGTACGACTTAACCATGTGGGGCACCTAGTAAAAAATAGAGGATGAACAGTTTGTCTATAAAAATTTCATCCAGGCCGCATGTGTAACACCCCGAGATTTTATGAAAAATATTCTTTTTAATTTCATTAATGTCTTGTGTTGTACGCTACACCAAAAGGATCTTGCACAACACGAATCCTTGACTTGCCTTGCATTACACGCAATCACGACCTTCCTCGATAGCGTGTGTAGTACGCAATACTGAGTTTCACTAAACAACGATATGCTATTAAAATATTATTAAAACTAGCCGTTATGAATAGTAATAACCACTTTTTGAAATTTTGTAATTTTTATTTTTCAAAATGGACTTCATTTCTGGATTCGGAATATCGAAATTAGCTTAGGGTGAAATTTTGGTACATTTCGGATAACTTTCATTTTCTGATGAATAGTGAAAATTACTAAATTTTAGTTAAAAACAACCTTTTTAATAGAAATAATTAATAGTGATAAATTATTAATTTGAGTGGTTTTAAAGTATATTTAGAATATATTTTTACAATTTAATACAATGTTGGTCATTGGATGTAATTCCACATTTAAACCACACATAAACAAGTGTCAATCTTTTGGTAGTTATTATCTCTTAAAAACACGCTATTTGTTTTGACGACGGGAATTAATTTTTAAATTAATTAATGCAACTGATATGTTTTGAATTTGGTAAAATAGAAATCATTTTTGAGTTCATAATATCAAATATATCTTAGACCTAATTTTTGGTATTTTTCTGGAAACTTTCATTTTTTGATGAATAGTGAAACCACTAAGTGGTAGTTAAAAAAATGAATTTTTCATAAAACTTAATTTTACCGCTTTTGTGAGTGGAATTTCAAAAATCCGAGAGACACGGTTAATGTCAGTAAGTAAAATGTGGTTCAATGAGATGAAAATAATTTTTGGTGAATAATAACTTTTTACTTTTTTTTACCACGGTTAAAAGTAAATAGGGTAATTAAGGGTAAAAATGATATTATTATTACCCTAACACATGTTCTAATTCTATTGGACAAGTGTAATTCGACCAAAAACAAACTTAGGAATAAAATATGACCATTTAGGCCCACTTGGATTAGATTAGGATATTTATTATTAATTTATTTAAAGAAGGGTTAAAATAATTAAAATCAAAGTTTAATAACTAAATCATTTTTAATATGAGGTAATACATAAGATAAATTCGACTATAAATATTCATTAGAAATATAAAAATATTTCCTACATAATGGTATTTTATTTGTAATTTTTAGACATTAAATAATTTAATTTATTTATGACACAAAGATGATGCATTAATTATCTTATTAATGAAATATGGACATAATTGATGTTATAAATACCCAAATAAATGTAATTTGAGACTTTTTATGACTTAAACTAATTTTCTAGGTTAATATGACATGTTATTGTTGATTTAAGTAACTTGGTTCGAACTTATCATTCTGTTATGAATTTCATAAAAATCATATACCAAATAGTGTCAAAATTGACATAAATTAGTTTTTAAAACAAATATTATATTATTAATTGTTATTTTATTCCTAAAAATCTAAGGTTCGGCCAAATTACTTAGATAAGGTTATATATATTAATAATAAACAACTTGGGGTTCGTTTGTCTTGATATTGTAAGTTTATTAACCATATAGTGTAAGAAAACAAAAATACACGGTAAAAGTTAAATTATTTAACTTAGAGTTAAATCTAATTGATAAGGTTAAAATAATAACATAAACTTGTCTAAATCCTATTGGATGAGATTATTTCTACCCATCCCCACCTTAGCTTCGAAATATATCAATTTGGAGCTATTTAAAACCGAACTTGACTTTATAATAAAATAATATTTTTAGTTTTCCCAAAGGTGCCCCTCTCCTCCCTTATAAAAGGGCACCTCCTCCCTCTCCTCCTCACACCAATTTGAGCATTCAAGCTAAGACAACCCCTGACAAAATCTCTTCTCCACTTCCCTAGTATAATCCTAGAGGTCCTGGTCTTCTTCAAAGACTATCCTTAGTTCTTTAAGTGGAGGATAAGAAAAGGCCCGTCAAAAAGAGGAGATTCAGACACTTACGTAGCAAATCAGACTTAAGGTAAGTGAAATATCACAATCTCATTTTTATCCAAGATTGTTTATACTTTGGTATTTACTGGGCTGTATTTTATCTTCCACATCCATGTTTCCTCAATATGTAATATTATTTCCATCCACCTACAATTGTTTAAATCCAATTTTACCCTTCGGTGAGTTTTTAGTAAAGGATATGAAAGGAATCTTTTGTCGTTTTTTGTACGAGGTACTTTTTGACTTTTCCAACAAAAGTAAGAAGAATGTTTTTTTAACTTATATGGAATGAATGTATTTTTAAAACATTATTTCCAAGAAGCTTACTTTACAAGTTTTCAAGTTTATTTTTAATCAACTTCTTTTAGTTTATAATTGTATGACATGTTAAGAAAGGAAAAGTGTTTTTGAAGTAGAAAGGATATTTTCCTCAAGAATAGAGTTCAACTGTTCTATCAAAATTATTTTCCATCTAAGATAATAAATGGATTTGTTTCTATCCCTATTATTACATTGATTTGACTATATTGTGATGGAATTATTTTTATGAATTCCTTTATCATATATGAATTGTTTTATGATGTCACGATGTTTAAGATTACCATTTTTATTACATGGGTTATGCTATGATGTATGGTTTATGATTTTGTGGCACACATAAGAATGGTATCATTATGAGATGGGTGGGACCTATATCTCCCTCCAATGCATTGGGTAAAGATTTTATATCTCATGAGATAGACATGGGTGGAACGGTAGGTTATACCGGTTCAGTGAAACAAGACTGAAACGAGGGTGACTCAGTTCAGAAATGGACATTGTCCACTAAGATAGTCTTGGAAATGAGTCTTGAATAATAAGATATGATTCTATATGATTATGTGTGTATGCCACAAAGCTTCATGTTTTAAGTTAAGATTATTGGGATTTCATTTCACTACTATGATTTATCCCATGTCATGAAATTATTCTCTATTTTGCAGGTTATGATTTCCAAAATGTTATGTTCTTATGAATATGATGTTATTGATATTTCTTTTGTTTACCCTTACTGAGCTTTTGAGCTCACCCTTTTATGTTTTATTTTCCCCAGGATATAAAGAAAGGTTTTAGGTATTAAAAAAAGGAAGATCTTTATGGGAGATGTTGAAGATCTTTCACCACGATTAGAAGATTATATTCCGAGTTTCCAAAGACACTAAACTATTAAGATCCTTGTGTGTGTGTTTTTGTTATGTACTAAGTATTCCGAAAAAGTAATGTAATGTCCATGTACATCAGGCTTCGTTTCTCTACAGTTGGTATCAGAGGAAAGGTTTAGTCAACCTTTGGAAACTAGGATGCGAAAACGTTAGTGAGATCCCTAGAGATATTTATAAGGTATGTCTAGGGATGTCCCTAAGGATAAGTATACGTATAGGATATAGTCCTAGAACTATGGTAAAGATCTTAGAATTTAACCTAAGATGTTAGATATTAAGGGTACTACCCCTTTATTATGTTGTTTTCCCTAGCATGATTTTTTCCTCTCACACTATTCTTTTTGGGTTTTAGACGATGGCTGGAACCCGAAGGAACCATGTTGATCACTGTAATGGACAATGAAATGATTGTCCTCTTGAACAAACAAATTTTATGGGAGATGGAGTGAAAAATATTATTGCTATACTTACACAAGCTATGAATCATTCTGGACTTCCAAATGAGCAGAGAAGGGAACAATATTCTATTGAGTCCTTCATGAGGCAATGTCCACCTTCTTTGAGTGGGCCTTCCGATCTACTTGTTGCTGAATAATGGATCAGTACCACTGAAAAGATATTTTCAGTTCTTCAATGTTCTGAACATGATAAAGTCATCTTAACAGTATATCGTTTGGAAGGTGAAGCTGATCAATGGTGGAATCTTATCAAGAATACGAGGCCAAGAGATGAAATTGAGTCCATGGAATGGGACGAGTTCAAGAACTTGTTTTTCAGTAAGTACTTCCCTCATAATCTTCGAGCAAAGATGGAAAAGGAATTTCTTGAGCTGAAGCAGAAGGATGATGAATCTGTTGGTATATACGAAGCGAATTTTACAAGACTTGCAAGGTATTCATCTGGCATTATCATCCAACCTGAAAGTAAAGTTGATCGATTTTTCAGTGGCTTAAAACAAAGTCTTTGAAGGGCATTAGCTATAAGAGACTTCAGTAGCTATGAAGAAATTGTGCGTTGTGCTATCAAGGTAGAAATGGAAGTTGGTGTTACATATCCATCTCATGGTTTTGACAAGAAATGAAAGATGGAGTTCAAGGAGAAATCTCAGAATAATGGTGAAAAGAAGATGAATGTTTCCTTATGCACAAAGTGTGGAAAGAAGCATGGTGGAGATTGTCTTAAAGGGACTAGAAAATGTATTAAGTGTGGAAAAGAAGGTCATCGAGCAGCTGAGTGTCAAAGTAATGGAAAAATAGTTTCTAATGATGTGAATAAAGCAAACACTGCAGAGAACGCACCACCAACACTTCAATGCTTCAAGTGCAAGGAAATGGGGCATTATGCTAATAAATGACCTAATCCAAGGGTTAGTGATGATCGATATGAGCAGCCGCTTAAGGCAAAGGACAAAGGGAAGTCACATGCGATTACTATTGGCGATGTTGAATATGACAACGATGTGGTGGAATGATTAAGTGTTTATGTAATGGGATTTCAAAATAGTATCATGGAATCTCATTTATGGTATTGTGGAATTTTGGAATATCTATGTATTGGTTTTCAATAATTATATGATACTGGTAACCAGGAAAAAAAAGTGATTGAAATATTTTTGGAAAGTAGATGATATGCGCATAATGAAGGGACAAGAAGATAATGAGATGTTTGATTGTATTCATGAGCTCATGATTGATATAAGGACTAAGTATATAGAATTTTGAGGATTTTGGTATGTGGAAAGAGTTATCTTTTGACAACACTCATGTTTTCACTAAGATTCAATGGGTATTCATTTTTCAAGAGATTACATGATTATGGTATTCACATGACTGGAATGTGACAAACAAGATATATGAGGGATAAATGATGGCATTCACGTGATCATTTTCTCTATACTATGAGCTTGGACCGAAGTATTTTAGATAAGCCTAAATATTGGAATGGATTATGTTGGACATAAGTCAGTATTGTTTAAGGATAAAATTTTTTTTTTGATATTGTTGATGGGATGTTATAATAATGCAGTTTTAGAAAAAGGACAACCTGCAGGATGTGCGACAACCCATCGCGTCGGCCAAGGCTGTGGGAATCGAACCCACAACTAAAGTGCGACAGGCCTTTATCGCATACCACTGGCCTACAGAAAGTCCCTGGTTAGTAGAAACTAGTTTTATTTTATTAAGCAGTATGATATATGAAGTATAAGTCCATTTTAGGAACCATATATAATTAATCTCACTATAGATGGACTTATGTATTTTTTTTGATAACTTTTCTAACCTTTTGTTTGAGACAGATGGAATGACCCATCATTCTATCACATGATCTTCTAACACATCACGAATGACAAATTAAACTTCATTTCTTTAAGAGATGAAGTGGAAATTGTCCAAATAATGACAAACGGTGAGACTATACCAAAATCACGAAAGTATTTATTCTAATTCCAATTTCATCAACTTTAGGGAAATGATCTTGAAAACCAAAAATGTTGTCCTAGTGATCTTATATCTGATTAATCAGATGGTACCTTAGATCATCACAAATCAATAGCTTTGTGATTGTTGGATTTTTCATATCCATGTTCTCTACCACTCTCCATCAGAACTTGATGGTTACATTTTTCTTCCATATCCATATTTTCACCTATGTTCTCCTACGTGGAAACCCAGTGATGAGTTAATTTGGGTAACCGTTACATTTCATACTTTAGTTTTTAAAGCCATGTTTTGGTATTCCTTTTTACGATGTGGGTTTCTATTAAACAAACTTTCGAGTAGTAAACCATTTATAACCCCGACGAATTTCGACGGAGAAATTCATTTTAAGGGGGGTAGAATGTAACACACCGAGATTTTATGAAAAATATTCTTTTTAATTTCATTAATGTCTTGTGTTGTACGCTACAACAAAAGGAGCTTTCACAAAACGCATCCTTGACTTGACTTGCATTACACGCAATCACGACCTTCCTCGATAGCGTGTGTAGTAGGCAATACCGAGTTTCACTAAAGAACGATATGATATTAAAATATTATTAAAACTAGCCGTTATGAATAGTAATAACCACTTTTTGAAATTTTGTAATTTTTATTTTTCAAAATGGACTTCATTTCTGGATTCAGAATATCGAAATTATCTTAGGGTGAAATTTTGGTACATTTCGGATAACTTTCATTTTCTGATGAATAGTGAAAATTACTAAATTTTAATTAAAAACAACCTTTTTAATCGAAATAATTAGTAGTGATAAATTATTAATTTTAGTGGTTTTAAAATATATTCAAAATATATTTTTACAATTTAATACAATATTGGTCATTGGATGTAATTTCACATTTAAACCAGACATAAACAAGTGTCAATCTTTTGGTAGTTATTATCTCTTAAAAACACGCTATTTGTTTTGACGACGGGAATTAATTTTTAAATTAATTAATGCAACTGATATGTTTTGAATTTGGTAAAATAGAAATCATTTTTGAGTTCATAGTATCAAATATAGCTTAGACCTAATTTTTGGTATTTTTCTGGAAACTTTCATTTTTTGATGAATAGTGAAACCACTAAGTGGTAGTTAAAAAAATGAATTTTTCATAAAACTTAATTTTACCACTTCTGTGAGTGGAATTTTAAAAATCCGAGCGACACGGTTGATTCCAGTAAGTAAAATGTGGTTCAATGAGATGAAAATAATTTTTGGTGAATAGTAACTTTTTACTTTTTTTTACCACGGTTAAAAGTAAATAGGGTAATTAAGGGTAAAAATGATATTATTATTACCCTAAAACATGTCCTAATTCTATTGGTCAAATGTAATTCGACCAAAAACAAACTTAGGAAAAAAATATGACCATTTAGGCCCACTTGGATTAGATTAGGACATTTATTATTAATTTATTTAAAGAAGGGTTAAAATAGTTAAAATCAAAGTTTAATAACTAAATCATTTTTAATATGAGTTTATATATAATATAAATTCGACTATAAATATTAATTAGAAATATTAAAAGATTTCCTACATAATGGTATTTTATTTGTAATTTTTAGACATTAAATAATTTAATTTATTTTTGACACAACGATGATGCAGTAATTATCTTATTAATGAAATATTGACATAATTGATGTTATAAATACCCAAATAAATGTAATTTGAGACTTTTTATGACTTACAATAATTTTCTAGGTTAATATGACATGTTATTGTTGATTTAAGTAACTTGGTTCGAACTTATCATTCTATTATGAATTTCATAAAAATCATGTACCAAATAGTGTCAAAATTGACAGAAATTAGTTTTTTAAAAAAATATTATATTATTAATTGTTATTTTATTCCTAAAAATCTAAGGTTCGGCCAAATGACTTATATAAGGTTATATATATTAATAATAAACAACTTGGGGTTCGTTTGGCTTGATATAGTAAGTTTATTAACCATATAGTGTAAGAAAACAAAAAGACATGGTAAAAGTTAAATTATTTAATTTAGAGTTAAATCTAATTGATAAGGTTAAAATAATAACCTAAACTTGTATAAATCCTATTGGATGAGAGTATTTCGACCCATACCCACCTTAGATTTGAAATATATCAATTTGGAGCTATTTAAAACCGAACTTGACTTTATAATAAAATAATATTTTTAGTTTTCCCAAAGGTGCCCCTCTCCTCCCTTATAAAAGAGCACCTCCTCCCTCTCCTCCTCACACCAATTTGAGAATTCAAGCTCGGCCAACCCCTGCCAAAATCTCTTCTCCACTTCCCTAGTATCATCCTAGAGGTCCTGGTCTTCTTCAAAGACCATCCTTAGTTCTTTAAGTGGAGGATAAGAAAAGGCGCGTCAAAAAGAGGAGATTCAGACACTTACGAAGCAAATCGGACTTAAGGTAAGGGAAATATCACAATCTCATTTTTATCCGAGATTTTTTATACTTTTGTATTTACTGGGATGTATTTTATCATCCACATCCATGTTTCCTCAATATGTAATATTATTTTCATCCACCTACAATAGTTTAAATCCAATTTTACCCTTCAGTGAGTTTTTAGTAAAGGATATGAAAGGAATCTTTTGTCATTTTTTGTACGAGGTACTTTTTGACTTTTACGACAAAAGTAAAAAGAATGTTGTTTTTAACTTATACGGCATGAATGGATTTTTAAAAAATTATTTCCAAGAAGCTTCCTTTACAAGTTTTCATGTTTATTTTTAATCAACTTATTTTAGTTTATAATTGTATGACATGTTAAGAAAGGAAAAGTGTTTTTGAAGTAGAAAAGATATTTTCCTCAAGAATGGAGTTCAACTGTTTTATCAAAATTATTTTCCATCTAAGATAATAAAGGGTTCTGTTTATATCCCTATTATTACATTGATTTTAATATGTTGTGATGGAATTATTTTTATGAATTCCTTTATCATATATGAATTGTTTTATGATGTCACGATGTTTAAGATTCCCATTTTTATTACATGGGTTATGCTATGATGTATGGTTTATGATTTTGTGGAACACATAATAATGGTATCATTATGAGATGGGTGGGACCTATATCTCCCTCTAATTCATTGGGTAAATATTTTATATCTCATGAGATAGACATGGGTGGAACGGTAGGTTATACCGTTTCAGTGAAACAGGACTGAAACGAGGGTGACTCGGTTCAGAAATGGACTTTGTCCACTAAGATAGTCTTGGAAATGAGTCTTGACTAATAAGATATGATTCTCTATGATTATGTGTGTATTCCACAAAGCTTCATGTTTTAAGTTATGATTATTGGGATTTCATTTCACTACTATGATTTGTCCCATGTTATGAAATTATTCTCTCTTTTGCAGGTTAAGATTTCCAAAATGTTATGTTCTTATGAATATGATGTGATTGATATTTCTTTTGTTTACCCTTACTGAGAATTTGAACTCACCCTTTTATGTTTTCTTTTCCCCAGGATATAAAGAAAGGTTTTAGGTATTAAAAAAAAGAAAGATCTTTATGGGAGATGTTGAAGATCTTTCACCACGATTAGAAGATTATATTCCGAGTTTCCAAAGACACTAAACTATTACGATCCTTATGTGTGTGTTTTTGTTATGTAATAAGTATTCCGAAAAAGTAATGTAATGTCCATGTACGTTAGGCTTTAGGTCTCTACAGTTGGTATCAGAGGAAAGGTTTAGTCAACCTTTGGAAACCAGGATGCGAAAACGTTAGTGAGATCCCTAGAGATATTTCTAAGGTATGTCTAGTGATGTTCCTAAGGATAAGTATACGTATAGTATATAGTCCTAGAACTATGGTAACAATATTAGAATTTAACCTAAGATGTTAGATATTAAGGGTACTCCCCCTTTATTATGTTTTTTTCCCTAGCATGATTTTTTCCTCTCACACTATTCTTTTTGGGTTTTAGACGATGGCTGGAACCCGAAGGAACCGTGTTGACCACTGTTATGGACAATGCAATGATTGTCCTCCTGAACAAACAAATGTTATGGGAGATGGAGTGCAAAATATTATTTCTATACTTACACAAGCTATGAATCATTCTAGACTTCCAAATGAGCAGAGAAGGGAACAATATTCTATTGAGTCCTTCATGAGGCAACTTCCACCTTCTTTCAGTGGGCCTTCCGGTCCACTTGTTGCTGAACAATGGATCAGTACCACTGAAAAGATATTTTCAGTTCTTCAATGTTCTGAACATGATAAAGTCATCTTAGCAGTATATCGTTTGGAAGGTGAAGCTGATCAATGTTGGAATTTTATCAAGAATATGAGGCCAAGAGATGAAATTGAATCCATGGAATGGGACAAGTTCAAGAACTTGTTTTTTAGTAAGTACTTCCCTCGTATTCTTCGAACAAAGATGGAAAAGGAATTTCTTGAGCTGAAGAAGAAGGATGATGAATCTGTTGGTATATACAAAGCGAATTTTACAAGACTTGCAAGGTATGCATATGACATTATCATCGAACCTGAAAGTAAAGTTGATCGATTGTTTAGTGGCTTAAAACCAAGTCTTCGAAGGGCATTAGATATAAGAGACTTCAGTAGCTATGAAGAAATTGCGCGTTGTGCTATCAAGGTAGAAATAGAAGTTGGTGTTACATATCCATCTCATGGTTTTTACAAGAAACGAAAGATGGAGTTCAAGGAGAAATCTCAGAATAATGGTGAAAAGAAGATGAATGTTTCCTTATGCACAAAGTGTGGAAAGAAGCATGGTGAAGATTGTCTTAAAGGGACTAGAAAATGTTTTAAGTGTGGAAAAGAAGGTCATCGAGCAGCTGAGTGTTGATGTAATGGAAAAAGGGTTTCTAATGATGTGAATAAAGCAAACACTGCAGAGAACGCACCACTAACACTTCAATGCTTCAAGTGCAAGGAAATGGGGCATTATGCTAATAAATGACCTAATCCAGGGGTTAGTGATGATCGACATGAGCAACCGCTTAAGGCAAAGGACAAAGGGAAGTCACATGCGATCACTATTGGCGATGTTGAATATGACAACGATGTGGTGGAATGATTAAGTATTTATGTAATGGGATTTCAAAATAGTATCATGGAATCTCATTTATGGTATTGTGGAATTTAGGAATATCTATGTATTGGTTTTCAATAATTATATGATACTGGTAACCTGGGAAAAAAAGTGATTGAAATATTTTTGGAAAGTAGATGATATGCGCATAATGAAGGGACAAGAAGATAATGAGATGTTTGATTGTATTCATGAGCTCATGATTGATATAAGGACTAAGTATATAGAATTTTGAGGATTTTGGTATGTGGAAAGTGTTATCTTTTGACAGCACTCATGTTTTTACTAAGATTCAATGGGTATTCATTTTTCAAGAGATTACATGATTATCGTATTCACATGACTGGAATGTGACGAACAAGATATATGAGGGATAAATGATGGCATTCACGTGATCATTTTCTCTATAATATGAGCTTAGACCGAAGTATTTTAGATAAGACTAAAGATTGGAATGGATTATGTTGGACATAATTTAGTATTGTTTAAGGATAAAACTTTTTTTTGATATTGTTTATGAGATGTTATAGTAATGTAGTTTTATAAGAAGGAAAACCTGCAGGATGTGCGACAACCCATCACGTCGGCCAAGGCTGTCGGGATCGAACCCACAACTAAAGTGCGACGTGCCTTTATCACATACCACTGGCCTACATAAAGTCCCTGGTTAGTAGAAACTAGTTTTATTTTATTAAGCAGTATGATATATGAAGTATAAGTCCATTTTAGGAACCATATATGATTAATCTCACTATAGATGGACTTATGTATTTTTTTGATAACTTTTCTAACCTTTTGTTTGAGACAGATGGAATAACCCATCATTCTATCACATGATCTTCTAACACATCACGAATGACAAATTCAACTTCATTTATTTAAGAGATGAAGTGGAAATTGTCCAAAGAACGACAAACGGTGAGACTATACCAAAATCACGAAAGTATTTCTTCTAATTCCAATTTCATCAACTTTAGGGAAATGATCTTGAAAACCAAAAATGTTGTCCTAGTGCTCTTATATCTGATGAATCAGACGATACCTTAGATCATCACAAATCAATAGCTTTGTGATTGTTGGCTTTTTCATATCCATGTTCTCTACCACTCTCCATCAGAACTTGATGGTTAGATTTTTCTTCCATATCCATATTTTCACCTATGTTCCCCTACGTGGAAACCCAGTGATGAGTTAATTTGGGTAACCGTTACATTTCATACTTTAGTTTTTAAAGCCATGTTTTGGAATTCCTTTTTACGATGTGGGTTTCTATTAAACAAACTTTCGAGTAGTAAACCATTTATAACCCCGACGAATTTCGAGGGCGAAATTCATTTTAAGGGGGGTAGAATGTAACACCACGAGATTTTATGAAAAATAATATTTTTAATTTCATTAATGTCTTGTGTTTTACGCTACACCAAAAGGATCTTGCAAAACACGCATCCTTGACTTGCCTTGAATTACACACAATCGCGACCTTCCTCGATAGCGTGTGTAGTATGCAATACTGAGTTTCACTAAACAATGACATGCTATTAAAATATTATTATAACTAGCCGTTATGAATAGTAATAACCAATTTTTGAAATTTTGTAATTTTTATTTTTCAAAATGGACATCATTTCTGGATTCGGAATATCTAAATTATCTTAGGGTGAAATTTTGGTACATTTCGGATAACTTTCATTTTCTGATGAATAGTGAAAATTACTAAATTTTAATTAAAAACAACCTTTTTAATCGAAATAATTAATAGTGATAAATTATCAATTTTAGTGGTTTTAAAGTATATTTAGAATATATTTTTACAATTTAATACAATGTTGTTCATTGGATGAAATTTCACATTTAAACCAGACATAAACAAGTGTCAATCTTTTGGTAGTTATTATCTCTTAAAAACACGATATTTGTTTTGACGACGGGAATTAATTTTTAAATTAATTAATGCAAATGATATGTTTTTTATTTGGTAAAATAGAAATCATTTTTGAGTTCATAATATCAAATATATCTTAGACCTAATTTTTGGTATTTTTCTGGAAACTTTCATTTTTTGATGAATAGTGAAACCACTAAGTGGTAGTTAAAAAAATGAATTTTTCATAAAACTTAATTTTACCGCTTCTGTGAGTGGAATTTCAAAAATCCGAGAGACACGGTTGATGTCAGTAAGTAAAATGTGGTTCAATGAGATGAAAATAATTTTTGGTGAATAGTAACTTTTTACTTTTTTTTACCACGGTTAAAAGTAAATAGGGTAATTAAGGGTAAAAATGATATTATTATTACCCTAACACATGTCCTAATTCTATTGGACAAATGTAATTCGACCATAAAAAAACTTAGGAATAAAATATGACTATTTAGGCCCACTTGGATTAGATTAGGACATTTATTATTAATTTATTTAAAGAAGGGTTAAAATAGTTAAAATCAAAGTATAATAACTAAATCATTTTTAATATGAGGTTATACATAAGATAAATTTGACTATAAATATTCATTATAAAGATAAAAAGATTTCCTACATAATGGTATTTTATTTGTAATTTTTAGACATTAAATAATTTAATTTATTTATGACACAACGATGATGCATTAATTATCTTATTAATGAAATATTGACATAATTGATGTTATAAATACCCAAATAAATGTAATTTGAGACTTTTTATGACTTACAATAATTTTCTAGGTTACTATGACATGTTATTGTTGATTTAAGTAACTTGGTTCGAACTTATCATTCTGTTATGAATTTCATAAAAATCATGTACCAAATAGTGTCAAAATTGACATAAATTAGTATTTAAAACAAATATTATATTATTAATTGTTATTTTATTCCTAAAAATCTAAGGTTCGGATAAATTATTTAGATAAGGTTATATATATTAATAATAAACAACTTGGGGTTAGTTTGGCTTGATATAGTAAGTTTATTAACCATATAGTGTAAGAAAACAAAAAGACACGGTAAAAGTTAAATTATTTAATTTAGAGTTAAATCTAATTGATAAGGTTAAAATAATAACCTAAACTTGTCTAAATCCTATTGGATGAAAGGATTTAGACCCATCCCCACCTTATCTTTGAAATATATCAATTTAGAGCTATTTAAAACCAAACATGACTTTATAATAAAATAATATTTTTAGTTTTCCCAAAGGTGCCCCTCTCTTCCCTTATAAAAGGGCACCTCCTCCCTCTCCCCCTCACACCAATTTGAGCATTCAAGCTCGGCCAACCCCTGCCAAAATCTCTTCTCCACTTCCCTAGTATCATCCTAGAGGTCCTGGTCTTCTTCAAAGACCATCCTTAGTTCTTTAAGTAGAGGATAAGAAAAGGTGCGTCAAAAAGAGGAGATTCAGACACTTACGAAGCAAATCAGACTTAAGGTAAGGGAAATATCACAATCTCATTTTTATCCGAGATTGTTGATACTTTGGTATTTACTGGGATTTATTTTATCATCCACATCCTTGTTTCCTCAATATGTAATATTATTTTCATCCACCTACAATAGTTTAAATCCAATTTTACCCTTCGGTGAGTTTTTAGTAAAGGATATGAAAGGAATCTTTTGTCGTTTTTTTGTACGAGGTACATTTTGACTTTTCTGACAAAAGTACGAAGAATGTTTTTTTAACTTATACGGCATGAATGGATTTTTAAAACATTATTTCCAATAAGCTTCCTTTACAAGTTTTCAAGTTTATTTTTAGTCAACTTCTTTTAGTTTATAATTGTATGAAATGTTAAGAAAGGAAAAGTGTTTTTGAAGTAGAAAGGATATTTTCCTCAAGAATGGAGTTCAACTGTTTTATCAAAATTATTCTCCATCTAAGATAATAAAGGGTTATGTTTCTATCCCTATTATTACATTGATTTGACTATGTTGTGATGGAATTATTTTTATGAATTCCTTTATCATATATGAATTGTTTTATGATGTCACGATGTTTAAGATTCCCATTTTTATTACATGGGTTATGCTATGATGTAAGGTTTATGATTTTGTGGCACACATAAGAATGGTATCATTATGAGATGGGTGGGACCTATATCTCCCTCCAATTCATTGGGTAAAGATTTTATATCTCATGAGATAGACATGGCTGGAACGGTAGGTTATACCGGTTCAGTGAAACAGGACTGAAACGAGGGTGACTCGGTTCAGAAATGGACTTTGTCCACTAAGATAGTCTTGGAAATGATTCTTGACTAATAAGATATAATTCTCTATAATTATGTGTGTATGCCACAAAGCTTCATGTTTTAAGTTATGATTATTGGGATTTCATTTCACTACTATGATTTATCCCATGTTATGAAATTATTCTATCTTTTGTAGGGTAAGATTTCCAAAATGTTATGTTCTTATGAATATGATGTGATTGATATTTCTTTTGTTTACCCTTACTGAGAATTTGAGATCACCCTTTTATGTTTTCTTTTCCACAGGATATAATGAAAGGTTTTAGGTATTAAAAAAGGAAGATCTTTATGGGAGATGTTGAAGATCTTTCACCACGATTAGAAGATTATATTCCGAGTTTCCAAAGACAATAAACTATTACGATCCTTGTGTGTGTGTTTTTGTTATGTACTAAGTATTCCCCAAAATTAATGTAATGTCCATGTATGTCAGGCTTCAGGTCTCTATAGTTGGTATCAGATGAAAGGTTTAGTCAACCTTTGGAAACCAGGATGCAAAAATGTTAGTGAGATCCCTAGAGATATTTCTAAGGTATGTCTAGGGATGTTTCTAAGGATAAGTATACGTATAGGATATAGTCCTAGAACTATGGCAAAGATCTTAGAATTTAACCTAAGATGTTATATATTAAGGGTACTCCCCCTTTATTATGTTGTTTTCCCTAGCATGATTTTTTCCTCTCACACTATTCTTTTTGGGATTTAGACGATGGCTGGATCCTGAAGGAACCGTGTTGATCACTGTAATAGACAATGCAATGATTGTCCTCCTGAACAAACAAATGTTATGGGAGATGGAGTGCAAAATCTTATTGCTATACTTACACAAGCTATGAATCATTCTGGACTTCCAAATGAGCAGAGAAGGGAACAATATTCTATTGAGTCCTTCATGAGGCAACGTCCACCTTCTTTCAGTGGGCTTTCCGATCCACTTGTTGCTGAACAATGGATCAGTACCACTGAAAAGATACTTTTAGTTCTTCAATGTTCTGAACATGATAAAGTCGTCTTAGCAGTATATCGTTTGGAAGGTGAAGCTGATCAATGGTGGAATCTTATCAAGAATACGAGGCCAAGAGATGAAATTGAGTCCATGGAATGTGACGAGTTCAAGAACTTGTTTTTCAGTAAGTAATTCCCTCGTATTCTTCGAACAAAGATGGAAAAGGAATTTCTTGAGCTGAAGCAGAAGGATGATTAATCTGTTGGTATATACGAAGCGAATTTTACAAGACTTGAAAGGTATGCATCTGACATTATCATCCAAGCTGAAAGTAAAGTTGATCGATTTTTCAGTGGCTTAATAACAAGTCTTCGAAGGGCATTATCTATAAGAGACTTCAGTAGCTATGAAGAAATTGTGCGTTGTGCTATCAAGGTAGAAATGGAAGTTGGTGTTACATATCCATCTCACGGTTTTGACAAGAAACAAAAGATGGATTTCAAGGAGAAATCTCAGAATAATGGTGAAAAGAAGATGAATGTTTCCTTATGCACAAAGTGTGGAAAGAAGCATGGTGGAGATTGTCTTAAAGGGACTAGAAAATGTTTTAAGTGTGGAAAAGAAGGTCATCGAGCAGCTGAGTGTCGAAGTAATGGAAAAAGGATTTCTAATGATGTGAATAAAGCAAACACTGCAGAGAACGCACCACCAACACTTCAATGCTTCAAGTGCAAGGAAATGGGGCATTATGCTAATAAATGCCCTAATCCAAGGGTTAGTGATGATCGACATGAGCAACCGCTTAAGGCAAAGGAAAAAGGGAAGTCACATGCGATCACTATTGGCGATGTTGAATATGACAACGATGTGGTGGAATGATTAAGTGTTTATGTAATGGGATTTAAAAATAGTATCATGGAATCTCATTTATGGTATTGTTGAATTTTGGAATATCTATGTATTGGTTTTCAATAATTATATGATACTGGTAACCAGGAAAAAAAAGTGATTGAAATATTTTTGGAAAGTAGATGATATGCGCATAATGAAGGGACAAGAAGATAATGAGATGTTTGATTGTATTCATGAGCTCATGATTGATATAAGGACTATGTATATAGAATTTTGAGGATTTTGGTATGTGGAAAGAGTTATCTTTTGACGGCACTCATTTTTTCACTAAGATTCAATGGGTATTCATTTTTCAAGAGATTACATGATTATGGTATTCACATGACTGGAATGTGACGAACAGGATATATGGGGGATAAATGATGGCATTCACGTGATCATTTTCTCTATACCATGAGCTTGGAAACTAAAGTGATCGAACCCACAACTAAAGTGCGACATGCCTTTATCTCATACCACTGGCCTACAAAAAGTCCCTGGTTAGTAGAAACTAGTATTATTTTATTAAGTAGTATGATGTATGAAGTATAAGTCCATTTTAGGAACCATATATGATTAATCTCACTATAGATGGACTTATGTATTTTTTTTGATAACTTTTCTAACCTTTTGTTTGAGATAGATGGAATGACCCATCATTCTATCACATGATCTTCTAACACATCACGAATGACAAATTCAACTTCATTTCTTTAAGAGATGAAGTGGAAATTGTCCAAAGAATGACAAATGGTGAGACTATACCAAAATCACGATAGTATTTCTTCTAATTCCAATTTCATCAACTTTAGGGAATTGATCTTGAAAACCAAAAATGTTGTCCTAGTGCTCTTATATCTGATGAATCAGATGGTACCTTAGATCATCACAAATCAATAGATTTGTGATTGTTGGCTTTTTAATATCCATGTTCTCTACCACTCTCCATCAGAACTTGATGGTTAGATTTTTCTTCCATATCCATATTTTCACCTATGTTCTCTTACGTGGAAACCCAGTTATGAGTTAATTTGGGTAACAGTTACATTTCATACTTTAGTTTTTAAAGCCATGTTTTGGTATTCCTTTTTACTATGTGGGTTTCTATTAAAGAAACTTTCGAGTAGTAAACCATTTATAACCCCGACGAATTTCGAGGGCAAAATTCATTTTAAGGGGGGTAGAATGTAACACCCCGAGATTTTATGAAAAATATTCCTTTTAATTTCATTAATGTCTTGTGTTGTATGCTACACCAAAAGGAGCTTGCACAACATGCATCCTTGACTTGCCTTGCATTACACGCAATCACGACCTTCCTCGATAGCGTATGTAGTACGCAATACCGAGTTTCACTAAACAACGATATGCTATTAAAATATTATTAAAACTAGCCATTATGAATAGTAATAACAACTTTTTGAAATTTTGTAATTTTTATTTTTCAAAATGGACTTCATTTCTGGATTCGGAATATCGAAATTAGCTTAGGGTGAAATTTTGGTACATTTCAGATAACTTTCATTTTCTAATGAATAGTGAAAATTACTAAATTTTAATTAAAAACAACCTTTTTGATCAAAATAATTAATAGAGATAAATTATTAATTTTAGTGGTTTTAAAGTATATTTAGAATATATTTTTACAATTTAATACAATGTTGGTCATTGGATGTAATTTCACATTTAAACCAGACATAAACAAGTGTCAATCTTTTGGTAGTTATTATCTCTTAAAAACACGCTATTTGTTTTTACGACGGGAATTAATTTTTAAATTAATTAATGAAACTAATATGTTTTGAATTTGGTAAAATAGAAATCATTTTTGAGTTCATAATATCAATTATAGCTTAGACCTAATTTTTGTATTTTTCTGGAAACTTTCATTTTTTGATGAATAGTGAAACCACTAAGTGGTAGTTAAAAAAATGATTTTTTCATAAAACTTAATTTCACCGCTTCTGTGAGTGGAATTTCAAAAATCCGAGAGACACGATTGATGTCAGTAAGTAAAATGTGGTTCAATGTGATGAAAATAATTTTTGGTGAATAGTAACTTTTTACTTTTTTTTTACCACGGTTAAAAGTAAATAGGGTAATTAAGGGTAAAAATGATATTATTATTACCCTAACACATGTCCTAATTCTATTGGACAAGTTTAATTCAACCAAAAACAAACTTAGGAATAAAATATGACCATTTAGGCCCACTTGGATTAGATTAGGACATTTATTATTAATTTATTTAAAGAAGGGTTAAAATAGTTAAAGTAAAAGTTTAATAACTAAATCATTTTTAATATGAGGTTATACATAAGATAAATTCGATTATAAATATTAATTAGAAAGATAAAAGGATTTCATACATAATGGTATTTTATTTGTAATTTTTAGACATTAAATAATTTAATTTATTTATGACACAACGATGATGCAGTAATTATCTTATTAATGAAATATTGACATAATTGATGTTATAAATACACTAATAAATGTAATTTGAGACTTTTTATGACTTAAACTAATTTTATAGGTTAATATGACATGTTATTGTTGATTTAATTAACTTGGTTCGAACTAATAATTCTGTTATAAATTTCATAAAAATCATGTACCAAATAGTGTCAAAATTGACATAAATTAGTTTTTAAAACAAATATTATATTATTAATTGTTATTTTATTCCTAAAAATCTAAGGTTCGGAAAAATGACTTAGATAAGGTTATATATATTAATAATAAACAACTTGGGGTTATTTTGTCTTGATATAGTAAGTTTATTAACCATATAGTGTAAGAAAACAAAAAGACACGGTAAAAGTTAAATTATTTAACTTAGAGTTAAATCTAATTGATAAGGTTAAAATAATAACCTAAACTTGTCTAAATCCTATTGGATGAGAGGATTTATACCCATACCCACCTTAGCTTCTAAATATATCAATTTTGAGCTATTTAAAACCGAACTTGACTTTATAATAAAACAATATTTTTAGTTTTCCCAAAGGTGCCCCTCTCCTCCCTTATAAAAGGGCACCTCCTCCCTCTCCTCCTCACACCAATTTGAGCATTCAAGCTCGGCCAACCCCTGCCAAAATCTCTTCTCCACTTCCCTAGTATCATCCTAGAGGTCTTGGTATTCTTCAAAGACCATCCTTAGTTCTTTAAGTGGAGGATAAGAAAAGGCACGTCAAAAGGAGGAGATTCAGACACTTACGAAGCAAATCGGACATAAGGTAAGGGAAATATCACAATCTTATTTTTATCCGAGATTGTTTATACTTTGGTATTTAATGGGATGTATTTTATCATCCAAATCCATGTTTCCTCAATATGTAATATTATTTCCATCCACTTACAATTGTTTATATCCAATTTTACCCTTCAGTGAGTTTTTAGTAAAGGAAATGAAAGGAATTTTTTGTCGTTTTTCGTACGAGGTACTTTTTGAATTTTCCGACAAAAGTACAAAGAATGTTTTTTTTAACTTATACGACATGAATGGATTTTTAAAACATTATTTCCAAGAATCTTCCTTTACAAGTTTTCAAGTTTATTTTTAATCAACTTCTTTTAGTTTATAATTGTATGAAATGTTAAGAAAGGAAAAGTGTTTTTGAAGTAGAAAGGATATTTTCCTCAAGAATGGAGTTCAACTATTTTATCAAAATTATTTTCCATATAAGATAATAAAGGGTTCTGTTTCTATCCCTATTATTACATTTATTTTACTATGTTGTGATGAAATTATTTTTATGAATTCTTTTATCATATATGAATTTTTTTATGATGTCACGATGTTTAAGATTCCCATTTTTATTACATGGGTTATGCTATGATGTATGGTTTATGATTTTGTGGCACACATAAGAATGGTATCATTATGATATTGGTGGGACCTATATATCCCTCCAATTCTTTGGGTAAATATTTTATATCTCATGAGATAGACATGGCTGGAACGGTAGGTTATACCGGTTCAGTGAAACAGGACTGAAACGAGGGTGACTCGATTCAGAAATGGACTTTGTCCACTAAGATAGTCTTGGCAATGAGTCTTGACTAATAAGATATGATTCTCTATGATTATGTGTGTATGCCACAAAGCTTCATGTTTTAAGTTATGATTATTGGAATTTCATTTCACTACTATGATTTATCCCATGTTATGAAATTATTCTATCTTTTGCAGGTTAAGATTTCCAAAATGTTATGTTCTTATGAATATGATGTGATTGATATTTCTTTTTTTTACCCTTACTGAGCATTTGAGCTCACCCTTTTATGTTTTCTTTTCCCCAGGATATAAAGAGAGGTTTTAGGTATTAAAAAAAGGAAGATCTTTATGGGAGATGTTGAAGATCTTTCACCACGATTAGAAGATTATATTCCGAGTTTCCAAAGACACTAAACTATTACGATCCTTGTGTGTGTGTTTTTGTTATGTACTAAGTATTCCGCAAAAGTAATGTAATGTCCATGTACGTCAGGCTTCGGGTCTCTACAACATGCCCATATAGATGCTTAGTTTTTGATAGAGGTATTTTTCATGACTTGCACACGATTAGGTAAACTGTGTGCCTAGCTCAAGCTACTAGGGATCTTGGGTAGTGGATGGCTCACAATTGGCACACATTTTGGCCAACCATGTGTTCGTACCATGAGACCCATTAAAATGAGTTGAATTTACTATTTCCCTCTTATTTCATTAAATACTCACCACTCCTCTTTCTCTTCCCATTTCTATTATGAAACACCATTTCTCCTATACTATGAAGGTCTCCCAAGACTTGGTTAGTATTTGTGTTAACTCCCTCATTCAATCGCTAATTTCGTCATCTTTGGTCACATTGGATCCACAATTGTAACCTCCTTAATCATCTTGATTTATTATTTTGGTTTATCTTCCCATATCCTGTGCTATTTTGGTGCGAGCTCATATCCCCTATTTTTATGGTACTGGCCTGTTATTCTGGTTTATTCTATTATTCTTTGAATCAGAGGTTTATACTGGATGATTAGTCATCCACAGACCTAAGGTAGGTGTACTAGAAATTTTTCCTAAAAGTAGAGATGATTTTAAAGCTTCACTATTATTTCACTCGCTATACATTTTTCCGTGATGCCTTAGAATGTATCTTTATTTCTTAAATTAACTAAACCATTATATGATGTACCTATAGTCCCATATTGAATTATTAGAGGATGATGAACTAATTTATTTCCACCCCTTTGTTCCAAATGAAAATAACACCTTTTATATAAATTTTTAAATGACCAAACACCACCTATGTGTTTGGATTGACTATGAAATTGTATGGGCTCACCTTGTAAATTGAATGGATTAATTAAATTGAATGGAAGTGGGTAGAAAGGCCATGACACCTATTATATATTTTTAAATGTGAATTATAAATTATGCACCCTTGGTTAATTGTGCTAAATGAATATAATTTTTTTTATAGATAAACCATCATTTATATTTTTATTCGTTTTCCACAATTATTGGCTGTTGAAAATTTGTTAAGTGTTATGTTGAGAAAGGTGTTTCATGATCCCTTATGTTGGGTTATGGGAATGAAGTTTCACACTGTTATAATTTTATTTGGTGATAGAAATAAACTTCAATGTTTCTTTTCATTGGGTGTTGGTATTGATGACTCACCCCACTATCTTGAGGGATGGGAAAGATGTCTTTCATTTATAGGTGATTCAGGATTTATACCCTTTATTGGATCCTATATCTCATTGGACTAGTTATGGATGCCTAAGTTACGCCTCGGGTCCATCCAGTACCTAGTATCCACATATATTCTTATATATGTCCTCATGTATATAGTGTAGATACTTGTATACATTTTATATAAGATTAAATATATATATATACATGGATACACATGGTTACTGAGATAAAAAATCCAACCTATGCTGAAGTAGTTAGAGCCTTCTAGGTGTCCTACAGGAACCCGAGTTGATTGATATTTAATATCCCACATTTTTTATTATTCATTTATATCTACATAATGATATGATATGTATATTGGATGGATTATTCTAGACATTGTTGGTGGTGTACTACTGAGTTTTTATGACACCATACTCGGGACACCTTTGGTACCCAAGTAGACTTCATGACTGCATGTTTGGATAAGGGAAAGTGCCCTATCATTGATGTTTGATCTATTATATTATCAAGGAGAATGGGAACATGGGATTGAGTGAATGATCGTGATGGTATTGGAGCTGTATTTTGGTATTTTTTTTATTTTTGTATTGTATTTTTAATGTGTCTGTCCCCTGTATCCCGAATATCCCATTTTTGTATATAATAATTCCATGAAATATTTTTGTATATGACACATCATATGGATTTTGATTACTATTTTATTTTCATGGTTGTTATGATTACATAGTTTATTATTTTACTTGTTTCTATTTTTCCATATGTTATATTATAATTATACTATTTATTATATCTATTTATATCTATTGTGAAACTTTGATATGAGGGTATAGTCTCCCCACCATACCACCTTGGACCCTCGCTACTAGTCAACAACCTCTAGTATACAGAGAGACACACTTTAGGCCATGCGACCCATCAGACGAGGTCACTGTCTTAGTGGATCCCTAGTCAGGACATTATAATGTGGTATCTAATCCATATGTTTCCTTTTGTCTTACAATTTCAATATTAAACCATATACTTATATGTAATGGAATATGTTAATGAGAATATTCCTAAGCATAGCTAACCCATATTTAATGGAAACCCAAATTACCTGGTATGGGGTAAAACTGTCCAAGTTTTCTCCTATTATAATTGATTTATTTCACCATATGGTGAGACACATGTTTTTTGATGTTAGTAAAATTGAAATTAATAATATATAGATTTAATTTTATTTTTAATTCTAGGTAAAGGAGTTACCATATCATGCATAATTATCGGCACTTTAGGACTAATATGCCAGGTATTTTTCCATTCCATGTTTACATTCTACATGCATTTCTTCCTGTATATAGTTAGTGCCTGGATTATTCTATATGAACTGTGATATGTATTTTTTCAGGATGAAATAATTTTGTTAGTTAAAGTACCTACATCAATCTAAACGGTCTTTTCCCATATAGATTGATTATGACACATTAATTTGTAAATTATACCATGTTATGGGCTTTGGATATACTTGTTCCATAAACCAAAAAAATGTTATTTGATTGGATTACTTCAATGAAAAAGGTAATTTAAGGAGAAAGTACTTCTATAAATCCTGAAGGTGATTCATGTAATCAAATCATTGAATATGACCTGTTACATCCTGACACTGAATGTGAAATTTAGGTTGTAGTTAAATGATATGATAATTTAAATTTATAAGGAGTATGAATTTTATAAATTTGGAATAGTAATGAATTTAATTGGACTATGATATATATATTTATATAAAAAGAGTATGAAATAAATGAAATTAATACTTTAAAACAAATGGTTACCACTAAATGGGTTGACAATTGAAAAATAAAGGGTGTTTTACTTTACACATTGAAATTGAATATCCATATATCAAAACCTATTATATGTTATATGAGACCAAGACCTAAACCCGGACTTAGTATTGGGTAGTTGGGGGTGTCTCTTATAGTTATTATGACCTGTTATGGTCTTTCCTTACCACATAGACTTAGCTTTTGTCGAATCCAGAGAGTTGTTCCCTTTTATATAGGATATTCATGTACGTATACTACTATCTATCCACAATCTTTTCAACTGTTAAATTATTTACTAAGGCATGAACTTGGTTTAGTAGAATCATTCTACCATGATATCCTAAAGTCGTGTGATATGAGGGTGGTGAAGTCCGTGCACCAGAGGTGGTGTGTATTGATCCACCAATGAAACCTACCATATTCTAACCTATATAACCAATTAAAATTCATGATATGAGAGATGAATCCTAGTTTTGAGAGTATTTTCTTCTTATGGTGAAGTATATGTAAGGAGTTTCTCAACCTTCCCTAACTATGGTTGAGTTGAATCAAGAGTTCTAGCATCAAAATCATACCACCTTTTTGGGGGATGGATGATATGATGTTTCTAAGTCTTGGATGGAGTCTATGATTTCTATATTTGAGCATTTGGAGATGCCTCCAGAGTGAAGGGTCAAGATCGCTTCCTACAATCTATGCAGTTCTACCAAGATATGGTGGGATGTAATTACCTCGGCATACCATCACTGAGATATGATCTGGATGGATTTCCATAGGGTATTATAAAATTATTTCTTTCCACAAAAATTTAGGGATGAATGAACTAGAGATTTCATGAAATTAAAGTAGGGAGCCATGTCAGTGATAGAATAATATTCCCATTTTACTGATCTATAGAAATTCAAAGTGACTCTAGTGGGTGAAGAGATTATTAATTTGAGGAATTTTGTGGATGAAATGGTGTAATCCATCTAATCATAGGTCAATTTTTTCCAGTTGACTACTATTTCTAATATAGTCAACCATACCCTCATTACTGAGTCTATTTTGTGGGAATCCTATGATGTGGTCCAAGATGATTTAGAACCTAGACTTGGTAGTGGTTCTTCTAGAGGATAGGATCCTTTCTTTGAGGTTTCTCATGGGGGTAACAACATTTAGATATCTCATAATGAGTTCTTCCTTATAAGACAGTAGTGAAGGAAACTGGGACACACAAAACCCCAATGTATGTGAGACCTAGTTGAGTGTAAAGGCTATAACAGGATGGGGAATATCCAATGCTTCTGCAAGACTTTTACACCAGTTCCTAGTGACAAATGATATACACATACTCTACATCCTATAGTAGAGACAATAGTATCTCTCTAGATAGGAAGATTAAATACCATCAGACTTATGATTCATAGTGCTAGAAAATCAGGTCTACTTAGGGTAGTCAAGTGGTGACGCAGGGATGTGGTATGGATTAGATATGTGTATTTCAATTTATTCTGGAGGGGTAGAGTGCTATACTTTCTACTATTTGAGGTAGTATTCTAGTAAACTTTACATTAGTGTCTACTTTATTTGATATTGGTGCATCACACTCTTTTATATCTATGAAAATTTTAGAGAATTCGGGCCTTAAAATAGATCCCTTTTTTTGGTGTGATGAAACTTGATAACCTATTGGGTATCTGATCAGAGAGTGTTTTCTGGTGTAAGGATTGTGCCCTTGAGATAAGAGGATGTCTATTCGAGTGGAATATTTTTTTACTCGACATTACATGGTTGAATTTAGTTCATGGGATAAATTTTTTTGTTTTCTATCAACCCCATATTGATTATTATCACTAAAGGTTGATTTTAACATCACCGGAGGGTGGTAGAAATAGCTATAAGGGAGAAAGGGATGCCCAGGCATATTGAGTAGGATCCTAGTAGCATGGTCTAAGTAGAGTGACAACTCACACTGCTATTATTTTCTTATATTATTATGGAATATGACTAATATTTTTCCCTCCTATTGTGGATTATTTTAGGGATTTCCTACTTGAATACTTTTCTAGGATACCTCTATTGAGATATATAGAAACCACTATTTATCTAGTGCTAGGATTGGCACAAATTTACATTACCCCTTATAGGATGTAACCTAAAGATCTTCTAGATATCAAGAAAAAGTTGCAATACTTGGAGACTAAGGGTTTTATATGCCCCACCACTTCTCAATGGGGTTCACTAGTCCCTTTTTCCAAAAAGGCAGACAATACCCTCAGGCTCTATGTTGATTACTGATGGATGAACTAGATCATGTCAAATAATCAAAATCCATTACCTCAAATAAAATACATATTTGATTATATATTAGGATAAAGGGTGTTTTTAAAGATTTATTTGAGGTTGAGATATCATTGGTGCATGTCAGGCTTTCAAAAATACCTATTATAACTTTCCAAAGTAGGTATGGTCTTGATGAGTACCTGGTATTACTTTTCGGTCTTAAGAATGTGATAAATATTTTTTTGGATACGATTAATTTGGATTTCCACCCATATTTGGCTTCATTCATGGTAGTATTTATCGACGAAATATTAGTGTATTATTTCTCTCGACATGACCATGCCCAAAATCTTGAGATCATGATGAATACACTAAGAGAGAAAAATATTTATAATATAAACTAATGACACTTTTGGATTAAGAATTCCACTTCTTGGGTCATATCATCTTCGAGTTAAGAGTATTAGTAGAACTAGAGAAGGTGAGATCTATAGTTTCCTAGGAGATTCCCAATTAAATCTTTGATATAAAGAGTTTCTCAGGGATAACCGGTTGTTAGATATGCTTCATCCATGATTTATTACACCTAGTATAACCTATTATGGGATTGACTAAGAATGGTGTGAAATTTATGTGGTCAGAATCTTGTGAAATAGACTTTTAGGAGTTGAAGGGTAGGTTGTCTTAAATACTGATCTTGATTCAGTTATAGCCTAGATGAAGCAATATAGTTTATTGTGACACATTAGGCATCAGTATGGGGGTTGTTTTAATACAGGATAAGTGAGTTTTAGTGTACGAGTTTCATCAGTTATGGACTCATGAGTCAAATTACCTGATTCATGACCTAAATATAGCTTTTGTGGGAATTATTTACATTGTTGAATGAATTATTTACTTGGGGATCATTTTTTGGTATTCATTGACCACAAAATCCTCAAATAAATCATTACACATTATTATCTAAATCTCAGGTCGTTAAAATGGGTTGAGTACCTGAAATCATTAGATTTTTAACTTTCCTATATGTAAGTAAATGGAAATGTAGTAGCTGATGATCTGAGCGAGAACACCTAGAAACATTTGTTTTACGAGGATAGTGGTGAGTGGTAGCTCATGGCCTTATTTTATGAGATGCATGTTGAGGTTCAGAAGTATCGTGCTGAGGTTTTACTCTCATCTTTAGCACTGACCTATACCATTATGGAATGGGTTTGAATGAGGAAAATTTTATATCTCTAGGTCCTAGTAAGGAATGATATTATCTCAAATGAGGACTCATATTTTGGTTGGAACATGGATGATGATGATACTTTTTGCTTTTATGGGCGTGTTTGGGTCTTGGAAGACATCCAAGAGGATCTGATGTGAGAATATCATGCCTTTGTTTGGGTGTGCATCCCGATGTCACCAAGATGTATCAAGACTTACGTCACTAGTATTGGTGGAATGATATGAAATGAGAGATAGATGAATTTATTACTTGGTGTTCCACCTGTCAGTAGGTGAAGGTGGAACATGAGTGACCGAATGGACTTTTACATCCATTATCTATTCTCAAGTAGAAATGAGACGATGTCTCAATGGAATTTCTGAATGGTTTTCCTAGATAATCTCAAGGAAATAATTTAGTTTTGGTATTCATTGATCTTTTTATGTAGGTATAACAATTATTACATGTTCGATATACCTTCTCTATAGATGATCTAAAGAGGATATACATTTGGGAGGTCATATGTTTTTATGTAGATCCTTGAACTATTTTATCTGATAGGGATGATCGTTTCATGTCTTAGTTTTTGAAGGTATTACATAAGGCCTTGGTTAAAAAAGTTTTTCTGCGCATAAACAATCACCATCATCCCAATGGATAGATAGATCATATGATTCAGGTGTTAGAGGACATGTTGTGTGCATGTGTCCTTAACTTTGTGGGTTCTTGGGAGAAACACAAACCCCTAGTTGAGTGTGATTACAATAATAATTTTTAGTATACCATCCAAATGGATCTTTACAAGGACTTATATTGTTGTCCATGAAGATAACCTGTGTGCTAGTTAGAGGCTGGGGAGACAAATTTTCTTATACCACATCATGTTTGGGAAACTTTGAGTTGGTCCAACAGATCAAGAATCACATATTGGTTGCTCAGTTTAGGCATAAATATTATTCTAATCGACATAAAATACCTCTTGAGTTCAGGATTAAATACCTAGTTTTCTTGTGACTTTGTCTTAGGTTAGTTCATCACCTAATTCATAAGCAGGGCAAGCTTCCACCTAGATTCGTTGGTCATTTTGTGTTCTTGAAGAGAATTGGGCCATTGGATTACCAGAGAGCACTTACTTAGAGATACCATTCTATACATGATGTCCTTCATGTATATTATCTCTGACAATATTATATATACTAATCACATGTTCTATATCCTGATGAGGTTGAGTTAGATGTGGATGCTTTTTTTAGGGAGTAACCAATGTGTATTGTGGATCAGATTGTGAAGACATTCCATGAAATGTCAGTTCCTTTAGACGGGTGATATGGAAGCACAACAAAGTAAATGATGATACATGGGAGTAGGAAGATAATATATGATCCTAGTGGAAAGATATTTTCTCATATGATCACTCTTTACCCTTAGATGGCCAACTCGGGGATGAGTTGTTTTAGTGAGGGGAGGTTGTAATGACCTAGCTTCTCATGAAGGTATGTATCATTGTTTTTATGGTTTAGATTAATTCTTATATCATAGTGAGGGTACCATATGGACTTAGAAAGGTATTAGTAGAATCTAATTCTTTTTTAAAGCCTAGATTTCCTAAAAATGGAAAGAAAAACTGAACAATATGGATAGTAAATGATTAGTGATAACCATGAGACTCAGCTGCGTGAGATACTCAGTGCATAGGAGAGGTCACACTATTTATCTGCAACTATGTGAGAAAGTCCGTACATTCATGTGAGTTCTATAGATTTTGGGGAAGAGTAAATTTTCATGTAATTCACATAGTTAGGTTAACCATGCACCTAGCCTATGCAATTGGGGATCTTGGGAAATGGATGGTGCACGGTTGGTGCAAAGTTTGTCCAACCATGTAGCCAAACTGCATGATCTATTAAAATGATAAGAAATTATCATTTCACTTATTTAATTAAATCCTCAACCTTCCTCTTTCTTTTATCATTTCCAACATGCACCACACTTTCTCCTTTCCCATGATGCTCTCCCAAGCCTTGGTTAGGATTTATGATAACTGCCTTGTCCGGTTTCCGATTTCACCACTGTTAGTCACATTGGATCCATAATAGAAAGATCATCAATCGTATTACTTTATATATTGGTTATCTTTCCATATATCATGCTATTTTGGTGAAATATTATATGCCCAATTTTTAGGTTATTGGTATTTCTTTTGATTTATTCCATTCTTCTTTGAATCAAAGGCTGATACTAGATGATTGGTCAATTACAGACATAAGGTAGATGGTTTATAATTTTTTCCTAAAAGTTTATATGTTTTCATAGCTTTGAAATCATGATTCTCACTACAAATTTTTACACAATGGATTAGAATGTATCATTATTTATTAAATTAATTAAACCATGATGCGAAATACCTGTGGTCCCATATTTAATTATTAAAGGATGCTAACCTCATTGATTTTCACCACTTTGGGTGCTCCAAATGAAATTAAATCCTTTTATATAAATATTTAAATGAAAAAACACCTTCTAATTGTTTAGATTGACTTAGAAATTTAATTACCTTGCATTTCAAAATTAATGGATTAATTGAATTGAATGGAAGTGGGTGGAAAGGCTAAGCCACATGTTATGTATTTGTAAATGTGAATTATGAATTGTTCACCCTTGGTTAATTATACTAAATGATTATAATTATTTTAATGGTAAACCCTTATTTATATTATTATTATTATGCTGCAATTATTGAATATTGAACAATGGTTAGGGGTTCTGTTGATCATGGTGTTTCTTACTCCCTTACGTTGGGTGATGGGAATGACATCTCACACTATTAAACTTTTATTTGGGTGATGGTCATGAAATTATAAATTCATTTGAATCAGTTTTTGGGAATGATGAATCAAACCACTATATCTATTGATAGGATATATGTCTCACATCCATATGAGATTTAGGGATTATACCTTTTGTTGGATCCTATTTCTCGTTAGACTAGTTATGGACAACTAAGTTATGCCTCTGGTCTATCCAACACCTAGTATTCATGTATATGCCTATATATTTCCTCAAGTATATAGTGTATATACATATACATATACATACACATACATACATACATACATACATACATATATATATATTATATGATTACTTATATTTATATGGACACACATGGTTACTAAGATCAGAAATTTAGGCCAATGCAGATGTATGTAGAGTCCTACAGGTGTCCTATAGGAACTTGAGTTGACTATTATTTAATATCTATATTTATTTATTATTCATTGATATATACACACTAGTATAATATATACATTGGTTGGATTATTAGAGACACCGTTGGTGGTGGCCTACTAAGTTTATGTCACACCCTACTCAAGCCACCATTGGTACCTAAGTAGACTTCATTATTATAGGTGGGGATAAAGCAAATAGCCCTATCATAGATTCTTGATCTTCTATCGAAACATGGAGCATGAGATAAGAGGACCGAGCATCTTATCTTGATTCAATTGGAGCTACATTTTGGTCTTTTTCTTTTTTATTTATTTTATATCATGTTTTATATTCCTATCCATCGTATCCCCTATATCCCCTTTTTGTATACCAACATGCCATGACATCATTTTTTATACGAATCAGACTATAAATTTTGATTACTATTTTAGTTTCTTGGTTATTTATGCTTCCATAGTTGATTATTATATTTTTCCATTATTTCATCTATTATATTATGATTCCAATATTTATTATATCAGTTTATATCCACTATGCCACTCTAATACAGGGGTATAGTCTCCCTACCGTACCACCATGGACCCTCATTACTAGTCAGAAGCCTTTGGTTTCTGGGGAGGCATGCTTAAGGCCATCTGACCCACCGGATCGACGAACCAAGTTAGTGGATCTTGGGTCAGGATGTGACATAGATCAAAGAAATACAATTGAACTATATCGGTTTAGTTAATTTTTTTTATGTAATCATGATTAGGATCATGATCAAAATCTACTTTAATTTTGGATATTTTCTATTCCACAATTTGTATGTAATAATCTATTGTGATTTATCCTAAATTACATTTTTTAAAATAAGAATTTATTAATCATCAATACAATGGTATATATCCTTCTTTAAACCATATTTAATGATCTAAACATTCTTATGTTTTTAAATATCAATATTTTTCTATTCATCTTCACTTGAGTATGATGATGTTTCTAGATTCATCAACATTGGTGGAAGATCACTTTATTTATCCAAGGTTTTATTCTTATAAAAACATGTTGTTTCAAAATTATTCATCATTGGAGGAAGATAATTGAAATTTTCTATAGTTTTATTCTAAAAAATATTGATTCCATTGGAGTATGTAGTAATTTTCTTCATCAGGATAGATTAGTCTTTACAATGTCATGTTTTCATTATATATGGTGTGAAAAACCCATATGCATAAATTAGTATCTTTTTCCATTTTGTAGCACCAATTTAAACTAACCTTCCTTAATCTCTCTATCATTTGAAAGAGTTTGGGTATCATTAACATATTCCACATATATAGATTCTTAATTCTCAATTTCCATATTAACTTATAAATTGTCTTCTTTGATACTAATAATAGGTTGAGGAATGTCAACTACCATGAAGAAAACACTATAAATCAATAATAATAGAGAATTGTCTAATATGTTTCTAGGACTCTTGGTGATGTAGGGTTCCTTTAAAATATGAGTTTTATTCCCATCAAGATTCTATATATGAAAATATAAAGTTTTTAAAGGTCCAAGAAGATCCTTAGATTATTGTTTTCAATTTTCAATCCAGATTTTCTAATTTCAAGGTGGTGGATGATAAGTAGTTAATGATTTTTTGGTGGTTTTATTACTCTAAGATTCAATGATATGAAAAATTTTCAAGCATGAAGTACAATATTCTAGGATATTTTCATACATAACCTATTTTTAGAATCCATAATCCTCATTTTGAATCCATATAAAAGAAGGTAGTTGTTTATTTATGTAAATACCTATAAATATCATTGAAATTAAAGGTATTGGTAAATTTAGAGTAGTTGAGTCTAATTTAAGTAGAATAATGAAAAGACTAGTAATCATGAATGGAGAAATTAAATTAAAGAGAGGCACTGACAGGTTAGAAAAAACTAAATAGATTAGTATAATAGGGGGTAAATATCCATTTAAAAATATGAGGAACATTTTATATCCTTAATAGAGAAGATTAGAATAAACCAAAGACCCATAGAACATTATCTATAATAATCATCTTTAGAGTAAAATCTGATCATAACATGACATGATTTAAGGAGAAATAAATCAAGGTATGAGAAACTGATGGTCTCAAAGGACCTCTTAATGAATTTAAGACAGGGTTGTCAATTTGAGAAAATATTAACAAGTTTAAAACATAAATATGAGGCTTGATATTAAATTTCCTTCCATGAGAATGCTACTAAAAGGTTCCATTTTGTTTAAGGAAAGTTGGGGAAGCACTGGTAAAATATTCAATAAAACCTAGTATGGATAATTTTCCCACAAATTCATATAAAATTCTTGAATAGGGTTTTTATTGGAATTTATTTGATGATAAAAAATTGTTGGATCTCCTTCAGTGGTCAAAACCATCTATAATAATAAAAAAAAACAATAAAATTAAAAATAAGAATTAAAATAACAATAATAAAACAACAAAAACAAAAACAATAATAATAAAAAAATAACAAAAAACATAAAAAAAACAAACACAAGAAAAACATCATAAAAAACAATAACAAAAACAACAATAATAATAAAAAGAAAAAAATAACAACAATAAAAATAAAAATAAAAATAATAAACCAAGATGATTTGAATCATAAGTTAAAAAAATTCATGCCCCTGAATTTTTTTATAGAAAAAGGGAAGTGAAAGGTTTATTCATGAGGTGAAAAAATATTACACCATTATATAATTTTGGTTTTACAAAATAAATAGTATAAATAAAATACACAAGTTAAATATTCACACTCTATGTATTCATTTGTGGGAACCTCTAATTAGGAGTCTATTAGTGTAGTACAACACCCATATTTTCACAGAGGTTGTCACAACATCAAAATTGATTAATTTTTGGTTATCTATATGTATAACCCCTTTATTAGTGACAATAATGAATTATTTTTAGTAACAAATATGTGTATAATCAATAGTGAATCAATATGATCAACATTAATTTTATCATAAATCTAAAAACCAATAACCTACAAAGGAAAAAAAATATAGAAATATAAATGTGTAGTAAATCTCATTGAGGTAGGATAAATCTATAACCAAAATTCATGTAAACCATGATAGAGATCCATCAACCACTGAAATGTTGAATTATTCACATATTTTTTTTAACAATTACTATATGAATAATTATTTAACTGTGATATTTACTGTTAAAAACCTAATAATTTAAGGTGAATCAATCATCCATTTAAAGTCAAACAAAAATATCCCTTTTTAAATGTATCTAAGAACTTTTAAAATTAGTAAACTCTTTAAAATATTTTACTTTCAATTGGTAAGTAACCTTATAACCATTAGGAAATCTCCACTGACTATATTTTATTGTCTCTTTAATTATTTATATATCAAGTTATCATTCCCTAGGTGTAGAAAAAAATAAAATTCCCCAAAAAATGCGTTATAAGAAATAATAGATCAATAAAAATATCAAAATTTTACACCCATCCAAGAGAAGAAAATTTGACTTTTGGATAAAATTTAAACTCTTTTTCAATAATTGAGATCATTATAACCCAGATACTAAAATATTAATCAATACTAAATATAATTTCATTACACTTATATAAAAAACAAGATCTTATCCTTCAATATGATAAAAAAATTATTTCAATAGTTGGTAGAAGGATTGACATGAATTTCTAAGATTTGAAGCTATATCATTTTAAATTCGTAAGTATTAGTCATATTCATCATCACATGAGTTTTTATCAGTAGTGACAACCTTTATCATGTTATTTTCTTGGTGTTTCGGAAATTTAGGGGTCCCACCTAGAGTGGGGTCTATAGTTGAAGTTTTATATTCCTCAATATTAATATCAATTGACTACACAACCATTGTTATTTTCAAAGAGGAATAATACTCTCCCTTTCTTATAATTTTTATGAATAAATCCATTAGAATATACCAATGATTTCTTTCATTTTGTTGGACATTATCGGTAGTAGGTTTCTATAACTTCATAGTGAGAGATGAACTGTGTGTCTTCCTTATCTTGATCTTTCATCTCCCTTTAGTCACACATATTATTCTCATCATGTATTTTATTTACGAATGATGAACCCATTTCTTATTAATTCCTTGTAATTTCTAATTTAATCATTTCATGTACCTAAACTATTGAAAAATTCTTCCTCTCTAAACAAACCTTATGAAAAGGTTGATGAACAAAGACCGATTTTGATTCTAGGCCCCAAGAACCAAAACTATGACAAATTGTAAAATTGGTTTTGCTGTTTTTTGTAAAATTCTCATAATAAATGTTTTAAAAAATTCATTTTCACCATTATATATCTAAATTCAACTAGGAAGTGATTTTGATAAATAAACTTCAATACAAAATTTAGTGACAGATGGCCTTGATATATTCTTGGTAGTAAAGTCTAATTTTAGTGAGTGACCAAGTAAATGAGAAATAATAAATATATAATTTTAATAAAATAGATATATTGGAAGTCCTTAAAAAGCAAACCAGATCATGAAAATTCGGGATTCAAGATACACTTTTAAATTAGAAGACTATTTAAAAACATTCATTTAAAAAATCAAAAAGGATGAAAAACCTCATGAAAAAATTGGCAGTACCCACCATCATATGAGTATAAAATCATGAAATTAAATTAAAAAAAAATAAAAAATGTAGTTAGAAAAATATAATATATTCAAATTATTTCCTTATGAATATCAAAGAATACTGGTGTTTGATGAATTTACCTACTTGGGTGAAATATAAATTAGTAGTTAAACCACTAATATTATCCTTTGAAAATGAAATTCAAGGAAGACCTATATGGAAATAAATTGATGACAATGAGTCATCCTCATCCTTTATACCAATAAAGACATCAACATATAACATATGATTCATGATATTTTCATGACTTCCATGATCGTGTCTATAAAATTAATGATGATGATGAAAAAAAATGATGATGGCGACAAACAATGACGAAGATGACAAAGATGATGATGATAATGAAGATGATAATGACGACGACCATGATGAAATATAAAATAAACCAAAATGGTAAAAATAATGATAATGAAAACAAAAATGACAATGAAAATGAAAATTAAAATGAAAATGATAATGAAAATAATGATAATGATAACCTATAATAGGTAATGATGGTTAAAAAGAATCCATAAAATTCACACACCCAAGGGGACATCTTGAATTAGATCATACCAAACCTCAATGGTAGATCCATACCTAAACTTGCATAAAAATATTTAAATGGTCAAAAAATATATTATTTTTTATCTCAATGATCCCATTAATTTTTATCTAATTTAACCATGGACTAGTTTCTATTTCAATTTGCGTGACATGCCAATCACCACCAACCACTATTTATACATCTACACATCACCCATTCTACCATGATGGACATGGAAACTGTATGCCCAAAAAATTAGATATCCCTATGTATAATAGTCACACATATCTTGTTCCTTATATCATTCATGGACACAATATCTACCTACATGGATGAAATCATAAAAAACAATCAATATTTTACTTCACATATCATAATTAAGGATCTAAAACATCCACCTACTCCATAATATAATATTTCTCATTCGTCTTTCACCTATTCATATTAATTTCCCAATATTTACCCCTAAATTAGGGCATTAAGGATTTAATCCTTTACCCAAAGGATGCAAATCAGAGTATGTGGTTACTAAAATTTCACCATGTTTTAATAATAATAATAGTAATAGTAATAATAATAATAATAAGATAAAAAATAAAAAATAAAAACATGATGTGTAATAATAAAATAAGATAGGGGTGATAGACCAGAGAGGCTCATACTCCCAAATTTATTAAGAAAATGTAGATATGGTATAAGATAATGATTTATAGGTGGGTGTAAGTATAAAATCATACATTAGATTCATTCTAATGATAAAAAAATAATCAATACTAAAATACTAGAAGGATTCATGTCCTGACATAGATTTCCTCAATATTGTGTTAGTAACCATGTTTCCCTCTGTATAAGTGTGTGAGATCAAGTATTAGATTCTTTAAAGTTATAGGATACACTTTAAATAGTCTCTAGAAATCTTTCAAGAGACTATATTTGATCGTCTTTTAATGTTTTTATCCATATACTATGAATTAAATTTGACCTAGATTTTTTACCAAAGAGAATAATTAGAATAATTGATAGTATGAATAACCACCCCAAGTTCCAATTTGAAAGAAATATAGTTGATAAAAAATAGAGATAATGAACCATAGATGAATCCTGTTAATGTTATGAATATTACACCCAACCTTGCAGGTCCAAGAGAATCCCATGTAGTATCATTTGTATAAACATTAATCTTTGAAGGAAAAAAGGCATCTATATTATTTCCTTGGATGGATAGGTTTCCATAGAATTACATTGATTTAAAAAAATTTAGCAGTAATGAGATGCTCATTAGAGTTATATATATTACCTATTTGGATTTTAGAAACCATAAAATTTACCTCAAAATGCACGTGATGATACATTTTCCCTTAGAGCTCTTATATTAAAATCTATAAGCATTTCTGGCTATCTAGATAAAAGATAGGAATGATATAATGTAAACTATGAGAAGGTTCTTCAACTGGTCACTAATCTTAATTTCAAGAAAAAAATCCATAAAATAATAATAATCATAATCAGTGTCAATATTATAGTGAAAGTGTAATGAAATACATCTCCAGATTAATTTAAAAAAGAAACATTGAAAAAATAAATGATAACAACACTCATTACTTTTATAATAGAGAACACAAACTGATATTATTTGTAACACATTAAATTTTATTCTATCACCACTTGGTAAACCATTGTTATATATATATTTTATATGATGTTTTATAGAAGGTGTAATGAAATTCATTCCAAATAAGACCACCCATTTAGGTGAAATGTTACCATTCCACACTTGATATTTATAATACAACCTAGAGTTTAGGATAACCATCATAATAGAGAACCAAATAGGCTTATATTTAGTCATGAATTAAAAACCTTAGATCAATTGGATGATTATTATATAATTAATACCTTCAAATTTTTTCATATTATAATGGTTGTTTTAATTGAAAGGTTTTTTCAGGTAGTTAGTACCTCCACATTATATGAAATTTTAGAATTCAGGTATTTGGATTTCTAGAAATCCTGAGTTGAATTTATTGAGAAATCCAAAAGTGTATTTCATAATATCACCCTTGAAGTCCCTAATGGTAGAGAAAATATATGAAAAATAATAATAACAATGACGATGATGATAATAATAATAATAATTAAAAATGTTGAGTCAAGGAACAACTGATCCTAGGCCCAAAGTGCAATTAAATGTTTTTATAGTATTATATTGTTGAGAATTTTATAACAATATCTAAAAGATATATCAGCTAAATTCCCATTAAATACATCTAAACATGTGAAATTATCAAATCATATACCTTTATTTTCTAATCTATAATCTAATATGCTACCTTCAAAGTAAAAAATTATTCACCACTATGTTGATAAAGGATAAATAGTTCAATCAAGCCATCCATTAAAAGGTGATATTCCAAGATAAGTGAATCTAAACACTATAAAGTGATTGAATAATTATATTAGGGAAACTTTATATCTATTAGTTTCTATATTTATTATGATCTAAAAAACGAACAACATGAATAACTCTTTGAATAATAGATTCCAATATAAAATTATATCTTCTTGGGAAAATGAAGTTACCGATGAGATCTCCCAAGAAAATTTTCAACATAACACCACATCAAGAAGCCCTAGGATTTCTTTTGGATGCTTTTACAAAATTTACATTCAATCATATAATTTGTTGAGGATACCAAATGATACCCTTAGTACCTATATATTCCTTGATTTTACATACAATACTAATTTTACTAAAAATATAAAGATAAAAAAGTGTATTATTAGTATAACCATTTTTGATTTCATTGAACTATTTGATACTAAAAATAATGTGTGATATGGTATTGGAAATAGAATGTTTATTTCTATCATTAGTGGCTCAATTTATGAATTTTTAGATTAGTGACATAAGTTGAGAACATAAAGAAATAAATTAGTTTTTTATTTTCTTATAAAAGTTAACTTTAGTTTATTAGGAAAGATAATCCTTAATCTTAGTGTGATGGAGATTATGAAACACAAGGAGATCAAAAAAAGTAGTCCAAAGGGCACTATAATAGGTGCATTAAATAAAAGTATGTTCAATTTCTATAATGTTTGTATAAAATATCACACAAGCTAAATAAATATTCATTCAAAAATTCTAAAGGAAAGTATTAGTGGAGACTCTCTTATGATAAATCCTCTAGATGATCCAAGATCTATAGGTCCTAATACTAGCTTTTTGAAAGTAACTCATCTATCACATACCATTAATTAGAATACCATTTTTGAAGAAATTGTAATTCTTACTAAAAATTAATCCACTCTACAAAGGTTCCTAGAACAAAATGTCTTCATGGGGAAGAAAATGATATTAATTGATGATTTCTCTCATGGAAGAAGAATATTCATCAATATAAGTTAACCAGTCCTTAATAGATATTTCTAAATCAATGTTAATACCATTTCTCAAAGTATAACTAGATAAGGGATAACATTCCTAGTTTTCCTCCCATTTTTGAGGGATGAGTTAGCCATGTCATATTAAGTGAATAATGATGTTAGTATGGTCTTCATTCTTAGTAGGCTTGGTAGATGGATCTAAATAGTGATAATTTCTAACTTGAAGCCACTTAATGAATATGTATTTACAAAAATTACGTTCATAAAAGTTTTCAGGATTGTGATTCCACATGAATTAAGATTGTTAAGACTCTTTAAATCTTCTAAGGTTCTTGATACCCATTCCACCAGCCATAAAAAGTTTATATTTTTTCCAAGGTATTTTTAGAATAATTTTTTCCAAGATACCATCACCCTACACAAAGTTTCTAGTCAAGGTATTCAGGTTATTTATTAGATAAAGAGTAAATTTAGAAACAATGAATGAATAAGGAAACTTATCTATGATGAAAAATTTTACAAGGTAGATTCTATCCATTGAAAATTAATTTCCTTTCCATGTGGGAAGGTTCTTCCTAATATGAAAATTTATTTCATTAAAATAAGAAACTTTGGGATTATATGAAAAAATAGAAACCTATGTAAGATAATAGAATAGAAACTTCCCTAATATTCCAAGATTTGATGATATTATTCATTCTAGCATGGATTATTCCCTTATTAAAGAAATAATTATATTTTTTCTAAATGATCCACAACCTTGAAACAATACTATAGTGAAGAAACAAATCTTTCAATATAATGATATCTCTACTTCTATCTTGAAAAAATATAATAATATCATTAATAAAAAAATATGATATAGAGTAGAAAGACATCTTCCATATTAAGTGACATTGATCATTACATCACCCCCATCATGAGAATAATCCTACTCAGGTAATCTTTAGTAATATTAAATATTACAGTAATGTGTTGATCACCCTCCTTTACTTATCATAAAAAAGAAAATAAACCTTCTAGGGAATAATTGAGAAATAAAAAAATATTAACATATTTTAAAGGACTCTAACATATCAATAAAACTCTCATAAAACACAAAATAAATTTAAAATTTATAGATGAAGTCCTAATTTATGGTTTTATATGTTTCAATTAAATATGGTTTGAAGGAAATATTACTAACCCTTAAAAATTTCCTTATAATATCAAATTAGTGATAATACAGTCATGTATTTTCCCACCCTTGATGAAACAAAACTAATTTGATGAAACCAATTTATTTATAACATGTCCAATCTATTATAAATTATCTTTATACCGATATTGTAAATGGTTTTGATCATTGAAATAGTCCTATAATGATGAATTTAATTAGTATTATCTAATTTAGTGATTAAAATAACAAATTTAGAAATAACACATTCCCATTTGTAAATAACATCTCAACAAAATTATCCACATCATACTAGAAAATAACACAGAGTTTCTATAACAAGAAGTTGTAAAATTTATCCATTTTAGGAGTATTATCATTACTTTACACAAAAATATATTATTTAATCTCAATGAAATTAAGAATGTAATTAAGGAATATATTATTCTCCATATTAATCACAATGAGGATAATAACAACAAATAAGCCTAGTTTGGGAATATAATCCTCATTGAAGTGACTATGATAATAATCAACAATGACATTCCTTAAAATATTCCTTTTAGAAATGATATCATCCCTAATTTTAATATCAACAATAGGTCTACTAAATTTTATATAACTCTAGAGAGAATTAAAGAAGGTTGTGTTCCTATCTACCTCATATAGCTACTTAAATCTAAATATTTCCTTGAGGTTATCCTATTTCATTTTAAAGAGGGAGATTAGTTTGGAAAAAATATCAATACATTTTTGGAAGCCTACATCATTTAAACCAAGAGTACCATTTTCAATCTATATTTTCATAACAATTAATTTCAAAGAATTAATTTTCTATTCAATTCTATTAAGGAATTTTTTAATCCTTACCCTGAATCTATTTTTAATATTTGATGCAATATATCATATGAAAAATCATCATTACCACAACGTGTGAATCCCAAACCTATTTAATAAATAATCTGAATTACTTATTCTTTCCACTAGGAATTGTTAAAGGAAAACATATAACGATTTCTACACAATATAACCTTGAGTGAGATCATAATATGTCAATGATCAAAATTAAATATGTGTAGGGATAAACTAAAAATAGTGTTCTATAAATCCAAAGAAATAACATTAAAAAAATACTTATCTAGGTTACTATCCACAAATATTCCAACATTACTCATATACCAAGTAAATATTTATTTAGTGATATTAACCACTACAAGTTTTTTTTGATCAATATAGTCCCTAAATTCAATCCTAGTAATAGGAAAATAGGTATTTCCAATATTTATATTTGAATACATAATAACATTGATGTAACTAAGTATAATTCAACATCCATTAATATTCTAATATATTTAGAAACATATTTCCCTAGAGATATTTTATCATGGTACCTATTAATGTAAAATATAAAATAGAAGGCAATGTGCCTCATTAAAAAACAAAATGGGTAAGTAACTATCTAATTTTTGATATTCATAATTGATATATTATATAAGGACTTATGAGAAAGAACCCATAAAATTTCCTCAGTATCTTGGGTAGTTTTAATATCAACTAAATGAAATCTAATTTTATTAAAATTATTATGTAATTTTTTTTAAAATACATAATGGGTTTTGACAGTCCAATAAACCTAAAATTATTCTTGGGAATGTATATTTTAAAGTATTTATCTGTTTTAAAATTGGACATACCTTATTAATTTAAACATATGAGACTCATTTGGAATATGATTTGTCTTTATTTTTTATACCAACAATTTTCTTCATACCAGTAGAGGACCTTGGTCTGTCAAGATTTTTACTTTTCTACTTTATTGGTGTTATAGTGGTCAACTGAGTTTTTATGTCCTTATTTAATTTTTATATTTCAAAAAAAAACATTGGACTTAACCCAAGAGCCTAGATCCTCTTGGGATGAACTCCTGTAATTTATTAGGAATTATTTCATTAGAATTGGAATCATTTTCATCCAATTCATTATTCCCAATGTACTCCCCAGGTATTTCAACCACACTGAATCCTACTATGTTAGAACATACCTGATCACTTTACTTATATTCTATAGTACCATTTACTATATTACTATGATCAACCTTCTTGGATACCACACTATCAGTGACCATTTATTAAATAGAATCCATGTTTTTGGTGTCAATAAGGCTCGAATTTCAATTAAGAGGCTTTTTATTTTACTAACATTAAGATTAATTTTTATCATATTCAACCATTTGAACCATTATTTAGGGGGACTTATCTCTATGTAAATATACACTTCCATATTGTTAACCTCATTAATATTTGGTTTCCCATTATTGGGAATAATTTCACCTCCATTTCTCTGGTTAGAATCAACTTTACTAGACGACTCTTCCACTTCAAATATGATATTTTTATTCTTGAGAGAATGGTTCTTATTCACATATATACATGATTTATATTTCTCTTTATCTTATTAAATATCTAATGAAATCCCATTCTTCTCAATATTATTCCTTGAACCATTTTTATTCCATCATACTTATTTACAAGATTTATTATCAGTCCTAGAGGTATTAACCTACTTCTATATCACATGAAAGTTTTATATCATAAGAGTAACAATATTTCATACACTAAAAATCAGTGGAATGTATTGATACTAAATAATAACTTCAAATATAGATCCATTATAATTATAAAGATATATTCATGTAGTTTTGATTCAATATTTTCATTGACGAAGATTCTCACATAATATCCAAGCTCTCTCTATAAAGTTTTTTCATCCATATTTAGTATAATTAAAACAAATAAGTCTAAGTAATCAAATATTTTAAGGTGTTAAGAAACCCATTTTAAACCATTAATCCCTATAAAAAATTATGAAATAATCTATTTCTAGGTAAAAAATTAAAATTAAAATATCATTCATAAATCCTAAAGATTCATGGATTAAGGTTTATATCCATTACCTTCCAAAACTTATTATCATCCTCCAAGTTTATATAGATGATATAAAAGTACATCTTCCCACATGGTTTTATTTTGCAATTAATAAATCCATAATTATTTATAAGGTTTATTTTAAAAATATTATAATTCTATGGTTTACCACCCTTAGCAAAAATAGTATGACCAGTAAGGGAAAATTCATAGATATTTAACCATTTATTTAGAGTAGCTAGATATTACACCATAGTAAAAGTTGTACCTTCTAATATGATAACTTAAGTTTCATATGAAAATCATGTGTACAATCAACACTATAAAATCTATTTATGGATTTGAAAAATGAAATCTCTTTTCCCCTCAAAGAAATAACCGGTCTCTTATCATTACCCAATTACCTATAATTTAACTTCTTTATTAAAAACATACCAAGAGTAAATGACACGTTAACCATTATTGATAGAATATGAATCAGTTGAGAACATATAATTTGGATTGTAATAGAAATATATTGGTATTTTCCTCATGGTCACAGACCAGAAGAGGTTATCTTTCAATCAAAATGTGAAGGAGCTCCCATAAATTGATATCTCCCGATTATCATTTCATAATGATAAAAAAAAATAAAACAACTATTAAAATAACAAAAAATAATAATAATTGTGTAAATTATTTGGGGGTATAAATAATAGAAAACCATACAGACACCCACATAGGGAAAGTAGACCAAGACACCAACCCCCTAAAGGGACAACCCACATTAAAGTTACACATTTTATGACAATAATGATGATGATGATGATGATGATTTTGATGATGATAAAAAGGATGATGATAATGGTAATGATGATGATGATAATAATAATAACACAATAACAACAAAAATAATAATAATATGTATATAATAATAATAATAAATGGTAGGGGTGATGATCTATAAATTCCCATAATAAAAAATTTATCAAAAAATAAAAATTATTGAGAGTACAAGAGGAATTAGAGGTGGGTGTGGGTATAAACTCATACATTTGACTCCATCCAAATAATTTTTTTTTATCCAAAGTAAGAGCAAAAAAAAAAACAAAAAAAAAACAAAAAAAACAAAACAACCAAAACAACCAAAACAACCAAGGGACCCCGAGAATTAGGGGGGGTCAGAAATAGTGCAAGATGAGGGAACCCCCTATAAGTAAATTAACACACTCTGGTTTCAAACTATTGATAGTTATAAGGCTAGTGGATATGGAGCTCTGGACCTCCAAATAAGCCATGTGATCCGCAACCTTATTACCCTCACGCCAGGTGTGAGACACTTTGATGTTGGTTCCAAGTAAAGATCGACATTTCCTCACTATATAAGCGATACACCAAGGTGGGGAACCTTTACCTATCATTTCATCATGAAGGATCCTGGAATCTGTCTCTGCTTGGGTTAAATCAAGCTTCTCCTGCATGCATAGGGAAAGCCCCGTGAGCATGGCCTTAGCCTCACCCAAGAGAGGCGTACCGTTATCAAAGAAGGATGAAAACACCATGACCGCCTCCCCCCCAGGGCGTTGGACCACACCCCCTCCTCTCATCACCAACAACACGCATGACTCGTCCATGTTATACTGGAGACCAGAGCCAGGGGGTTTCCAGTACACCCACTTCCCCTGCTGAACTAGGGAGAGGGTAGTGGAAGGGATACTAACCTGGAGAAATCTGGAAGAGCCATTTCCACCCACTATTTTTCTAAAATGGAATGATAAACCATGTTTCTTTCACTATAAATATGTGAGACCAAGTATTGGATATTTCTGGGTAGTGGAGACATGCCATTCAATCTCTAAAAAGTTTCTAAGGGATCAAAGTAGTACTGATTTTAATAATATTGACCAAAAATTAGGTGTGAATTTTGATCCAAATTCCTTCCTATACAAATTACCAGCAATACCTAATTGAAAGGATAACCACCCACCGTTTTTATTAAAATGTAATGCAATTTTAAAGAAATATAGAGAATGAACCATTAAATAATCCCATTAATGTTTGGAAGACACTACTATAGACTGAAGATCAAGAAGCACCCCTACTACACCATTATCATTAACATTGATCCTTGGGGGTAAAATATGTATCTGTATATTATAATTTTTATTGATAGGTTTCCATGTAATGCCATTGATTTTAAGAAATTTTTTAGTGATGAGGTCCTCAAAAGATCTATGAATACTGCTAGTTTGAATTTTTAAAACAATATGAATGTACTTCAAATTAAAATTAATGATACCATTATGATTGTTTCCCTTACCTTCAAATATATAGTAGTTACTAACCATCTAGATATAGGTAATACAAGATACAGTGGAAGCTATAGGAAATTTATTAAACTAAACACTCAGATCATATCCCGGGAAGAAATCCAGGATGGAAACAATATCATAATCCATGTCATGGTTTTAGTGGAAGAGTGATGATAGATATCCCTATAGAAATTTTAAGAATATATACTAGAAGAATAATAATTGACAACATTATCTAATTTTTTATAAGAGGAAACATATAGATTTAATTTGAATGCCAAATCCCTTAATATGTTATTAGTTGGTAAGACATTTTTCCTTATTTTTATGATATGAATATTATTGGAAGGGGAATGAAATTATTTCTAAATAAGGCCCCCCATTTATGTGGGATACCATAGACCACACCTAGAATCTATAATAAAGTCCTCCATTATGGTTTCCTAACTTGGTTTTGAACCAACTATGTTTTTAGAATCTTTAAAGTCATACTCCAAGATTTTCTATATTCCTCTAATGTTAATAAGAACACTAAATAGTTATAGATTATCTAAGATAGTAGTAATATATAAATATTTAATGGTAGGTGGACCATCTAGTTCATATAAAAATTGATGATTGGGTCCTTTTTTACTTCTATAAATTCAAATTTCTAGTTCTTGAAAAAAACTAATGTTTATGATATGTAATTTCATCATATAAGTCACTAATGGTAATATAAAATGACGAGATAATTTAAAATTGACTTCTTGTTGAATCTTTTCAATGAGAATTTTCCCAAGGAACCTTGTAGACTCACTGGTAGAGTTGAGGAGATGCCAAGTAAAATAGTAACACGAGGTAAATTAAAGAGATTTGGATTCTTTTTTCCAACCCCACCCAAGTCAGAGGGCCGGTTATATTTCTTCCATGAGACTATGACAAACTATATTTCATGTGAAAAACTATACAAAATAAAACTTTTTATTTGAGTGTTTAATGTTTTGAGAAATTATCTTAGATAGAGGTAAGTGAGAAAGGATTTTTTTTAAAATTTAATAGTAACAAAATTAAGAAGACTTATTCTTCTAGGATTGGAATAAATCCTTCCATCACAACTAATCATATGTGAGGTGGTTTCATAGGAGATTACTTCAAAATAAACTAATTTTATTCTCCCAAAAAAATTTGGACTCCCATGTAGTTGAAGGATAAATTCCATTATTTCACCTTTTAGAAGATATTGATGTAAACTTTCCTACATTCAATGATCTATTTTAAAAAAAGAACCAAGGAATCCATCTAACATAAATCCTTCCCTATGAATTTATCACATTTCTTAAAGGTATCATTAATTGAGTTCTAGGTCTTTTCACCAGCCTTAGGAAAAGGAATAAAATAATTAGAATAAAAGAAGTGGGTAGGATCCTTGATATTATAAAAATTTTCATGAGAGTGACCAAACCAAGGTCCATAGCTTTAAGAAGGAATCCACTATAGTAATATTTAATAATACTAATGAGGAGAGATAATATTGAGTCACACTACCTCTCTAATACAGTAAAGATAGATAATAATCTTGGGGAACCATTAACATTAACAGAAATTCTTGATCTAGGAAGAAGGTCTTGAATATGCCCTAAAACCTATTATAAAATCTGTACTTATATAGGATAAAAATAATTAAACTCAATTTAATAGTGAAAAATTCATTTGAAATTTATCATTTAAGAGAAATTTTACCATTCTTAAGATTTTTCAATAGAAAGTTTATATACACTGATGTTTTTAATGGTATTCTTATCTCCCCCTTATAGGTATGTATAAGGAACAATTAGGACTTGTGTGGACACTAAGGGGTGGAAGGTGTGGTGAATCAATGGTCAATTGAAACAAACTACACATCCTATTAGAGAGAAGTGAATCTAATGAAAACAATAAACAATAAAGCCCAAAAAAACATAGTAATGTACAAGGTTCACTACTAAATATGGTAACCTAGTCCATCGAATGATCTGAAAATAATCTGATATCACACAGTCCAATAGAAAATAATATTTTTAGCTTATAGTAAGAAAGGTATATCCTTAACATTCATTGAACTATAGACCTTTTATAGTGAATGTTCACTACCCACAGATACTATGATAATAAATTATTTTTCCATAATATAATGATCCATCACCAACAAGATTAAATACATCATCATTGTGATGCTTAAATTATTGACACTATTGCTTCTATAAGTTAGTTAATCTTATTCATCAATTTCCTAAAAAGTAGTGAGAAAGAATGTCTTCCTTGTTTTCTATCTCTCTTATTCCCACATACATGCACACTTAATAATATATTACAACTATCAATTATATAAAATTTAGTTTTAGTTACATCACCTATCTATTCTCTATTCAAATATTTTTAAAACCACCTCAATAATTTCAAATTCAAACTTCCATAAATACTAGATCTGGTCTTTATAACTACCTTAGTAAGAAACTACTTCCATAACTAACT
>CAUJRU010001262.1:51216-104923 GCA_963277665.1 Viscum album | reverse complement strand
TCTCTGTAACTGAGAAACATGAAAGGCGTCATGCATAACCTGATACCTATGAGGTAACTGCAACTGATAGGCAATCAGCCTGAATCTCTCCAAAAGCTCAAATGACCAGACATATCTTGGGGAATGCTTTCCCTATCTCCTAATTCTCATGTGTCCCAACCTCGGCGTGACACATAAGAAAACCCAATCTATGACCTCGAACTCCATAGGTAGTCTTCATCGATCAACATATAATTTTTTCCAAGACTATACAGTATCCATCCTCTTCAATATCAACTTAACCTACTCAGTGGTCTCCTAAACAAGATGGGGTCCCAACCTAAATTCCTCTCCTACCTCTATCCAACATAGGGGTGATCGATATAGCATACCATACAAAGCCTCATAAGGTTCCATCTGAATCATCTCCTGAAAACTATTATTGTAGGAAAAATACACTAGGGGTATGTGTTTCTCCCAAGAACCCCCAAAATCCAAAATGCATGCTCAAAGAATGTAATCTAAAATCTGAATCGTATGCTCAGACTGGCCATATGTCTATGGATGGTAAGTTGTACTTATAAGTACCTGTGTAACCAAATCCCTCTGTAGTCCTTTCCAGACATAAGAAGTAAACCGGGCATCCCTCTCAGAAACTATAGAGTGTGGAACCCCAGGAAAACGTAAAATATCTTAGATTTACAACCTTCCAAGATCATCAGCACTGAAGGTTTCCTTAATCAGCAAGAATACTGAATCCTTCATGAGTTTGTCAACAACAACCCAAACCACATCATTCCCTCAAGGTGACCTCAATAAACCAATCATGAAATCGATTGCAACATCATTCCACTTCCACTCGATAATGGGTAACTACTGTAAAAGCCTTTCTAGTTGTCGATGCTCTGCCTTCACTAGATGATAAGTGGGACATCTCATAAAAAAACTATCAACATCCTTCTTTATACCTATTCACTAATACCGATGGTACAAATCTCAATACATCTTGGTGACACCATGATGAACATCCAAACTAAGGAATTAAAATCTCATATAAACATGTCACATATGTCTATCGATACCCATACACATCCATGAAAATGCAAGATATCATCATCACCAATGGTCCACTCTGGAGTAGGGTCCTCACTGAACACACTCTCCCATAGGAATTGGCCTTTGAAATCTGATAACTTCCTCATTTGCACTTAATATAGTTGAGTATAGTTAACAACTACAAAATAAAGAAACATCTTCCCATATCTGTCATGAACCTCCAAATGCATCTCAGAGAATACATCCGTAATCTTACACTCACTGCTGGCCTCCTGAACCTGCATGTATCTTAGTCCTCATGCTCAACTCTTCTACCACTATGTTGCCTTTCTTAGGCATGTAGGAAATCTAAAAGTGAAAATACTAAAGGTACTCAACCCTGCTTCACTATATCAAATTTAGATCACACTGAGAAAATTTATACTTGATACTTTTGTGGTCAGTGAATACCATAAAGTGATATCCCAAAATACAATGTCTCCAACAGTGTAAATCATGAACAACTACAGCTAACTCGAGATCGTGCATCAGAAAATTCCTCTCATTTGGACTCAAGCACTGAGACCCATACTGTAACGTCCCGACCCAGCTCACCACTAAACCGGAGGCCGGACCGGTCACCACATGACCTCAAGCGCGCCTTCTTGTATGCCAGAGGCTGCCGACTAGCAGCGAGGGTCTAAGGATAGTCAGTGGGGAGACTATACCCTCATTTTAGTGTAAAAAAAAAACAAAGGCAATAAATAGCAGAAACATTATAATAAATGAATAATCAGCGGAAAGTATATTTTATAAATCTTGTACAGAACAAATGGCCAATGCCAAAGTATACAACAGATGCATTCATGACATGATAATGATACAAAAGTAGAAAACAGTGAACAAAACAACATGATTTACATTTAAATTCATAAATAAATAAATAATGACTCAAAGCCCCATGGGCGATCTCCTCGAGCATCCCGAGCCTCCGCTCGGTCCTGTGCTCCTAACTCCCAAGTAAATGAAAACAACTTAGTCCTATAACCAAATAGAATCTACTCGGGTACCCAGTGCAATGGCGGCCTGAGTAGGGTGTGAGATATAAATCTCATTAGGCCAGGACCACCAGTGTCTACCCCAAACCAGACATTTAATAAATTACTTATAACATGTGAAAGCATGCATAAATTAAGTAAATAGTACAATTTAACTATATACCCAAGTACTTTCTTTAGCCCTCAGCCGGTGTCTAAACCTGCATTATACATTTGTCATACATACTCAATATTCATTACATAGTCATTCATCAGTTATTAATTATTACAATCTTAATAAATTATATAGGTATTGATATTCGTCCTACGACCAACATATCCCATATAAATCACTCACCACAGATTTCTCTAAAGACCATCTATGTAATCAAAGTAAAGTCTAATTCCAAGCTTGTGCTTTGGCTTAGATAACGCATCATAAGTTATTCAATTCAACCTTTCATATACTAAGTCTGAGCCTACCCACTAAAAGTGGTTCACCCAATTCATAAATAAGTCTAAACCTTCCTCATAAACAATTCAGAAATCATCATGTCTCAACAGCCTTCATCAACCATTAACGCATTTCATGCACGAAAAACTGGACCCATAGTCCAATGTTAATTAAAGGGTGTATAAAATCATGTCTAGCACCCTCATGAGTATTTGGAGCATCGGTCCTTGTCTCAAAACCCATGGGTATTTGGAGAATCAGTCCCTGACCCATAAAAGAAAATTTCCTTGCATGTTGGGTGTAGAACGCCATGTCTAGCACCCCGTGAGTATTTGGAGCTTCAGTCCTTGTCTCACAACCCATTTATCAATCATACATATATATTTATAATTGGTGTAGAACACCATGTCTATCACCCCGTGAGTATTTGGAGATTTAGCCCTTGTCTCACAACCGATTTATCAATCATACATATATATTTATCATTGGTGTAGAACACCATGTCTAACACCCCAAAACCATCCATTAATTAATTCATAAATTAATTAATCGAATCTATTAATTAATTCAAAAACTAATTAACAACATAAATCACTCGTCAAAAGTCAACCCTTAATTAACCATTCAACATCTCAATAGTAAATAATTAATTAACAATTAATTCTTCTTAGCAAGCCAAATAAATAATTTACTCAACATTTAATTATCCAAATTCGTTAACAAGTCTGAACCTGTCCATTCAAATAGTGATTCGTCCAATACTTTAACAATTTACATGCACGTCATAATCATCACAAAACATGCTGAACAATCCCATATATTTAGCAAAAATTTCACTCATCATCTCATAATAAAGAACAACTCCATCCAAGACAACTTAATGCATGTAAATCTAACAAGTATCAAAAAGTACCATTGGCCAACAGTCGTAACAAACAATCAAATCACAATCTTAATTTAATGCATGCAAATTAATTAATTCAAAAATTAATTAATTAAATATTATCTCTTAAACCAATCATAAATTAATTAACCATTTAACATTTAACATGTAATAATTAATCCATCCATTAATTATTACCAATTTCCAATTTATACTTTTGAACATGTCAAATATTCAATATTCCCAATCATCATTAAATGACACACATTTTATTCCAACTCATGTATTTATAATTACTTCTACAATTAATTACCCTATTATACATTCTGCCCATTCAAATCATTTAACTGTTTAATCATATCACTTTAACAAAATTAGCAAAACATGCTTAAAAACAACACAAGTTCAAGCCCTCATTTATGTCACGTGGGCGACATCATTTAATAACTTCAAAAGTTTCATACATAGACATATCATAATCAAAGAAACTTACATTCTCAATTTATTTAAAGAATCTATAATTCTTAAAATAAAGTGTTAAGGATTTGAGACCCTACCTCAGGGTGGCACCATTTTAAATCTGAAGCGCTTTAATGTACTTGGCAGCAACCAGTCCACAACTGATCTGTAATCGCACATATGCACACCTTTATATATATATATATATATTTATCTGTGCGCGTTGTCTACATTAATCAATGAAAATTACGTATATTAAACCGGTAACCAGAATCAAAGTTGTAATGTACAACGCACCTCTAAATTGGTACCAGGAACTCATAAAAAAATTTAACAGGCCTTAATATAACTGGTGCAAAACCAAACCTTGGGTTTAGAAACTAACCTGAACCAATGACGACAAGACAATTCGAGACCATCCACCTCACCCTTGGTGGCTGATGTTGGATTATGGACCAACGGGTCCCGAGTCAACATTCGCATATCCTAAAAAAATAGAGGAACACAACGATTAGATTAAACCCAAACCTTTGGGTTTTAGCTGAGAAAACAAGGTGAGAGAGAGGAGTCAAATGATTGATGCAAATCACCAGTTATACGTAGACATACTCACCTTGACGAGGAAGACAAGATTCGTGAAGAGTTTGAGGGGAATCATCGCGCGCAAAGTGGAGTTCGGGAGAGGGGTGGTGTGCCTCTAGGTATTTCCTGGAGGGGGGTTGCGCCACAGAGGTCGCGTGCTGAAGGAGTGTCGCTCTAGGGTTTGCGTGCCTCTTGGTTGCACTGCGGGAAGGATCTCATGCCGAGGAGGGAGCTTGAAGGGGGTAGGAAGGGGCCGTGTCATGGGGTGCGCTATTGCGTGCGTGTTGCACCTTGTGCGTAGGGAGGATGAAGAGGGGAATTCGATTCCCTTTATTTTTTTTTCAAACTCCTAAATTAATTTCCATTAATAATAGTTATTATTAAACTCTTAAAACCCAATAATAATACTACCATTAATGCGATAATAATAATAATAAAAGATAATAATAATAATCATTTTATTATTTTTATTATACACATTAAACACTTATCTAAAAAGTAAAAAACTCCCCAATTAATCCTTCTTAAAGGAAACGTTTCTTTGAGAAAATCAAACTCCCCTTTACTCCTCAATTAAATTAAAATATCTTTGAATTTAAAGTAATAAAAAATAACAATTCTTTTCCGACAATTAATAAAATTTGTTTTTCCGGGAATTTAATTAATCAACAAAATAATAATAATAATACTAATTAAATCATTATTATTATTATTATTAAAACATTCATTTGTTTAATTCCAACCAAAACTCGCCAATTCATTACTATTATTATTTATAATAATAATACCCATAATGATCAATAATTAGGACACTTGTAAAACCATAATATTAAAAATATAATTATTATTACCCAAACCTTTGATATAACCCAGAACTCTATTAAATAACCACAATCCTTCATTAAATTCAAAAGTGCTTATTTAATTAAGTGTTACACCGAGATACCCAACAGCCTCATTAAATTCACCTAAATATTACACCCCCTTAAATAAAAAAAGAACTTTGACAAACCCCATAATTAAATTGTATTAAAATAAATAATAAAACACACATTTTAATTATGTCCAACCTTTCCATTTAAATCCACATTAATTATCCAATTTGTTTTAAACCTTCATTTATTATTCGTGTAATAAATGTTTCATAATTAATTATAAAACTCCATATTGATCATTAAATTACTCTAACATTTATTTAACTAAGTAACCACAAAAATAATAATAACATCATTATTATTATTATTCAAACTTTAATTTATTTAAAAACCCAAACCCCCAATTTATTACAATATCATTAATATGATAAAAACTCCAACCCATAACCCGTCATTTAATTAAAAGTTTCTTTGAGAAGCTCAAAAGCCACATTTAATTCTCATAAATGATACACTTCTTTAACATGCAATTAAAATCTCAAAGTATCAAAATAACTTATGACTTCGTAATAATAACAATGAAATTATTATTATTATCACATTCCTCCATTTAATAAAAACTGGTCCTTTAATAATTTTGAAAATCTTCATTTAAATAAAACAGTTCTTTGATAAACCCAAAAGCCATGTCAATACCTTCAACTGCCATTTAATTAATTCTTTAACATTCAAGAAATTTAACAACCACAATAATAGTAATAATAACTTCATATTATTATTATTATTAAAACATTATTTTAATTAATACAAAACTCTCATATAATCATATTTAATTAAAAATAATAATAATTATTTATTAAATAAGAAAAACTGCACAGGTTGGACCGGAACCATGTGCTGCCCATGCAGATCCATTAATGTGGATTTTTATGGATCCGATGCACCCGAGACTCATCGGGACACCCGCTAAAATTTATCCGGTAATTACAAAATTCCAGAAGCAACACCATTAGGTGTTCCAACACTCAGAATAAAATTCCATAGCTCAGTTTAATAAAATGAACTGTTGATAAATAAAAAAAATCGAAAACATTCATATTTTAACCCGGTTCAAAAACTCGGGACTTTACAATATACACACCTTAAAAACTTCTCATCCCCGAGAAGTCATCAGGAACCACTACTAAATCAACCTACCTACCAAGGTCATCTAAGAAGATCAGTCAAAATATTACTGGACAACCCTGTTCTAAAAGCTCAACATCACCTGCTAACACATTTATCAGAAATGATGCAACAATACCCACCTTAAGATTTTACTTAACGTCTCAAGAAAAGATAAGCCGCTCAACAGTGCATGTTTTTAGAATACATTATTGCATGTGTGTGACATTCCTCAAACCATGTTCACCCCATCAAACATTGATCATAAAAAGTCCGTAACATAAACCTATCGGCATGCCAACACAACCGAGTCCCAAGAAGTCCTCCTCAGTAGTGGGACAAACTTACTTTAATAGCCTAGAACATTCTATGGGTACTACCTACCATGGGTTATCCCCTTATGAACCATAAACATAGACCCTCTATCTTGGTCACACAAAACTTAAATCACAAGGTTTAAACACCCATTTTTCATTGAGAAATTTTAATTAATTATTTCATCCTTTTAACATTTGAATGAATTTCAATATACACACAAGTACATATTCACAACAAGTCACTTGGTTTTAAAAAACAAAAACCTATGGAAAAAATAGGCATATTATCACAAAAATCCTCTTTAATCATCACTCAAAGTTATTCAAATATAAATAGGAAATTTAGCATCTAAATTCCTTTTATAGAAAAGCGACTTCCAAAGTTCTCATTTATTCAATCTGGGTTCTTCCAAAAGCAACCCAACAACAGTTCATTATAATCAAAACTCACCAGTTTTACATTTGTAACCTTTTTCAAACATATTATGGTTGTATAAGGTTCAAACACATGGGTGTCCATCTACCAATCGATAAGGCGCCCATACACCTTATCGCTGGAATTTGGCACCAATTAATTGTAGTCAACATTTATTTAACATTTTATCTTTAGCACCCCTTTCACATATCCAAAACATCTCTAACATGTTAGCATAAGCAGTAACACAACAACATTCTATAACACAGAAGCATGACACAACAACAAAACATGATAATAACTGAAACAGTATAGAATACAATCACTCAAGCATGTTAAATCTATTACAGGAACAAGCTATCTAGATAGGCATGCTAAAGCAGATCAAAACATGGCATTGCACCCAAGGAACACAATCCAAATTAGCAGGCATCCTACTAATGCAACAACATGGAATGTTATATGCATGACATGTGAATCTTTAAGTGACTAAGATGATGCATGTACGAAACTTCCATGCCATATCAGGTCAAGACAATTATTTTTCAAAATTCTCCAAATCAATAAACAACAGAAAATACACCAATCACTCAAGGTGAAATCATATAAACTGTAACCTCTAATAGCACAAACAACAATTCCCATCCCTATCCACTTGGTCATTTCCCGTACATAATGTGATCAGTCCTAAGCACATATATTAACCCAAGCACCGACACATTCCTAGTCTCCTGTCTACCAACCCCAAAATAGAAAGACAAAGGAAAAGAAAGAAAACCTAAAGCTCTGATACCACTTTGTAACATCCCGAACCGGCTCACCACTAAACCAGAGTCCAGACCGGTCACCACATGACCTCAAGAGCGCCTCCCCATACGCCAGAGGCTGCCGACTAGCAGTGAGGGTCTAAGGATAGTCAGTGGGGAGACTAGACCCTCATTTTAGGGTTAAAAAAAACAAAGGCAATAAATACCGGAAACGTTATAATAAATGAATAAGCAGCAGAAAATATATTTTATAAATCTTGTACAGAAAAAATGGACAATGCCAAAGTATACAACGGATGCATTCATGACATGATAATGATACAAAAGTAGAAAATAGTGAACAAAACAACATGATTTACATTTCAATGCATAAATAAATAAATAATGAATCAAAGCCCCATGGGCGATCTCCTCGAGCATCTCGAGCCTCCTCTCGGTCCTATGCTCCTAACTCCCAAGTAAATGAAAACAGCTTAGTCCTGTAACCAAATAGAATCAACTCGGGTACCTAGTGTAATGGCGGCCCGAGTAGGGTGTGAGATATAAATCTCAGTAGGCCGGGACCACCGGTGTCTACCCCAAACCAGAAATTTTATAAATTACTTATAACATGTGAAATCATGCATAAATTAAGTAAATAGTATAATGTAACTATATACCCAAGTACCTTCTTCAGCCCTCAGCTGGTGTCTAAACCTACATTATACATTTGTCATACATACTCAATATTCATTACATAATCATTCATCGGTTATTAATTATTCCAATCTTAATAAATTATGAAGGTATTGAGATTCGGCCTACGCCCAACATCTTCTGTATAAATCACTCACCACAGATGTCTCTAAAGACCATCAATGTAATCAAAGTGAAGACTAATTCCAAGCTTGTGCTTTTGCTTGGATGACACATCATAAGTTATTCAATTCAACCTTTCATATACTATGTCTGAGCCCACCCAATAAAAGTGGTTCACCCAATTCATAAATAAGTCTAAAAACTTCCTCATAAACAATTCACAAATCATCATGCCTCAATAGCCTTCATTAACCATTAACGCATTTCATGCACGAACAATTGGACCCACAGTCTAATGTTAATTAAAGGGTGTAGAATATCATGTCTAGCACCCTCGTGAGTATTTTGAGCTTCAGTCCTTGCCTCACAACCCATGGGTATTTGGAGCATCCGTCCCTGACCCATAAAAGAAAATTTTCTTTCATGCTGGGTGTAAAACGACATTTCTAGCACCCCGTGAGTATTTGGAGCTTCAGTCCTTGTCTCAAAACCCATTTATCAATCATACATATATATTTATCATTGGTGTAGAACACCATGTCTATCACCCCATGAGTATTTGGAGCTTCAGTCCTTGTCTCACAACCCATTTATCAATCATACATATATATTTATCGTTGGTGTAGAACACATTTTCTAACACCCTAAAACCATCCATTAATTAATTCATAAATTCATTAATCCAATCCGTTAATTAATTCAACAACTAATTAACAACATAAATCACCCGTCAAAAGTCAACCCTTAATTAACCATTCAACATCTCAATAGTAAATAATTAATTAACAATTAATTATTCTTAGCAAGACAAATAAATAATTAACTCAACATTTAATTATCTAAATTTGTTAACAAGTCTGAACCTATCCATTCAAATAGTGATTCGTCCAGGACTTTAACAATTTACATGCATGTCATAATCATCACAAAACATGCTGAACAATCCCATATATTTAGCAACCATCTCACCCATCATCTCATAATATAGAACAACTCCATCCAAGAAAACTTATTGCATGAAAATATAACAAGTATCAAAAAGTACCATTGGCCAACAGTCGTAACAAACAATCAAATCACAATCTTAATTTAATTCATGAAAATTAATTAATTCAAAAATTAATTAATTAAATATTATCTCTTAAACCAATCATAAATTAATTAACTATTTAACATTTAACATGTAATAATTAATCCATTCATTAATTATTACCAGTTTCCAATTTACACTTTTGAACATGTCAAATATTCAATATTCCCAATCATCATTAAAAGACACACATTTTATTCCAACTCATGTATTGATAATTAATTCTACAATTAATTACCCTATTATACATTCTTCTCATTCAAATCATTTAACTGTTTAATCATACCACTTTAACCAAATTAGAAAAACATGCTTAAAAACAACACAAGTTCAAGCCCTCATTTATCTCACGTGGGCGAAATCATTTAATAATTTCAAAAGTGTCATGCATCAACATATCATAATCAAGGAAACCTACATTCTCAATTTATTTAAAGAATCTATAATTCTTAAAATAAAGTGTTAAGGATTTGAGACCCTACCTCGGGGTGGCACCATTTTAAATCCGAAGCGCTTTAATGTACTTGGCAGCAACTAGTCCACAACTGACCCGTAATCGCACGTGTGCACACCTTTATATATATATATATATGTGCGTATTGTCTAATTTGATCAACAAAAATCACATATATTAAACCAGTAACCAGAATCAAAGTTGTAATGAACAACGAACCTCTAACTTGGTACTAGGAACTCATAAAAAAATTTAATAGGCCTTAATATAACTAGTGAAAAACCAAACCGTGGGTTTAGAAACTTACCCAAAACAATGGAGGCAAGACAATTTGAGACCATCCGCCTCGCCCTTGGTGGAGGATGTCGGATTATGGACCAATGGGTCCTGAGTCAACATTCACATATCCTAAAAAAACAGAGGAACGCAACGATCAGATTAAACCCGAACCGTTGGGTTTTAGCTGAGAAAACAAGGTGAGAGAGAGGAGTCAAATGATCGATGCGAATCACTAGTTATATGCAGACAGACTCACCTTGACGAGGTAGACAAGATTTGTGAAGAGTCTGAGGGGAATCATCGCGCGCAAAGTGGAGTCTTGGAGAGGGGTGGTGCACCTCTAGGTATTGCCCGGAGGGGGGTTGCGCCACGGAGGTCGCGCGCTGCATGAGGGTTTCTCGGGGGTTCGCGTGCCTCTTGGTCACACCGCAGGAAGGATCTCATGCCGAGGAGGGAGCTCGAAGGAGGGAGGAAGGGGCCGCGTCATGGGGTGCGCTGCAGCGTGTGTGTTGCACCTTGTGCGTAGGGAGGAAGAAGAGGGGAATTCGATTCCCTTTATTTTCTTTTTCAAACCCCTAAATTAATTGCCATTAATAATAGTTATTATTAAACTCTTAAAACCCAATAATAATACTACCATTAATGCGATAATAATATTATTAAAAGATAATAATAATAATAATCATTTTATTATTTTTATTATACACATTAAACACTTATCTAAAAAGTAAAAAACTCCCCAATTAATCCTTCTTAAAGGAAACGTTTCATTGAGAAAATCAAACTCCCCTTTACTCATAAATTAAATTAAAATCTCTTTGACTTCAAAGTAATAAAAAATAATAATTCCTTTCCCACAATTAATAAAGTTCGTTTTTCCTTGAATTTAATTAGTCAACAAAATAATAATAATAATACTAATTAAATCATCATCATCATTATTATTAAAACATTCATTTTTTTAATTACAACCAAAACTCCCCAATTAATTACTATTATTATTTATAATAATAATACCCATAATTATCAATAATTACGACACTCGTAAAACCATAATAATAAAAATATAATTATTATTACCCAAACCTTTGATATAACCCAGAACTCTATTAAATAACCACACTCTTTCATTAAATTCAAAAGTGCTTATTTAATTAAGTGTTACACTGAGATAGCCAATAGCTTCATTAAATTCACCTAAATATTACACCTCATTAAATAAAAATAGAACTTTGACAAACCCCATAATTAAATTGTATTAAAAGAAATAATAAAATTCCCATTTTAATTATGTCCAACCTCCCAATTTAAATCCACATTAATTATCCAATTCGTTTTTAACCTTCATTTATTATTCATGTAATAAATGTTTCGTAATTAATTATAAAACTCCATATTGATCATTAAATTCCTTTAACATTTATTTAACTAAGTAACCACAAAAATAATAATAACATCATTATTATTATTCAAACTTTAATTTATTTAAAAACCCAAAACCCCCAATTTATTAAAATATCATTAATATGATAAAAACTCCAACCCATAACCCATCATTTAATTAAAAGTTTCATTGAGAAGCTCAAAAGCCACATTTAATTCGCATAAATGATACACTCCTTTATCATGCAATTAAAATATCAAAGTATCAAAATAACTTATGACTCCGTAATAATAACAATGAAATTATTATTATTATCACATTCCTCCATTTAATAAAAAAATGGTCCTTTAATAATTCTGAAACTCTTCATTTAAATAAAACGGTTCTTTGATAAACTCAAAAGCCACGTCAATACCTTCAACTGCCATTTAATTAATTATTTAACATTCGATAAATTTAACAACCAAAATAATAGTAATAATAACTTCATATTATTATTATTATTAAAACATTATTTTAATTAATCCAAAACTCTCATATAATCATATTTAATTAAATAATAATAATAATAATTTATTAAATAAGAAAAACTACACAGGTTGGACCGCAACCATGCGCTGCCCATGCAGATCCATTAAAGTGGATTTTTTTGGATCTGGTGCACCCGAGACTCATCGGGACACCCGCTAAAATTTATCCAGTAATTACGCAATTCCAGAAGCAACACCATTAGGTGTTTCAACACTCATAATAAAATTCCAGATCTTGGTTTAAAAAAATGAACTGTTGATAAATCGAAAAAAATAAAAAACATTCGTATTTTAACCCAGTTCAAAAACTCGATACTTTACACATACACAACCCCTCCCCCTACATAAGTACTGATCCCTGCCCAATGCCACATGCACCATGAAAAACAGCGTAGCTCTTGCCCAGCTCTAGAAAAACCAGTATCGTTGCTGAAGTCAATCTCCATTTCAGCTCTTGAAAGGTTAAATCGTAGGAATGTGTCCACAAGTACTTCACATCATTCTTAGTCAGGCCTATCAATGGCACTGCTAAGAATGAAAATTCCTGTATAAATATCCTTTAGTTACGATCTATCCCCAGAAAACTCTGTACCTCAAAGAAGTTCTCCAGATTCTCCCAAGAAACTACTACTATCACTTTCTATGAGTCTACAGATACTTCTGTCTCTAAGATAACGTGACCCAAGAAGTGAATATGGTCCATCCAAATGTGGCATTCTGAGATATTAGCATATAACTGATGCTCTCTCAGTGTTCTCAATATGATCTCAAGTTGGGTGACATGGTCATGTTGAGTGTGAGAGTGCACCAAATATCATCCATGAAGACTACCATAAAGGAATCAAAGTAAATATGGAACACTAAATTCATTAGTGCCATAAAAACTACCGGTGCATTCGTGAGACCGAACGACATAACCAAATACTCCTATAGAACATAAATATTTCAAATGGTAGTAAGAGATATATATGATGGTCTAACGCATAATAAATGATAGCCAGATTTTAATCCAATATTTGAGAACACCTGGGCTCCTCGAATCTGATCAAAGAGATCATTAATCCTCAAAAAGGATATCAGTTCTTAACTGTCAATAGGTTTAGCTTTCGATAGTCCACACAAACTCAGAGGTACTATTTGCCTTCTTCACAAATAGAATTGGTGAACCCCAAGGAGAAGTATTGGGTCAGATGAAACCCATTGCTTACAAATCCTCCAACTGCTTGTTGAGCTCCTCTAACTCAGGTGTAGCCATACTATAAAGATGAATGGATATTAGTGCCCCTACTGGCACAAGATCAATAGAGAATTTTTTAGGTCCACTAGGTTAGATACCCTGAGAGGTGGGTGAATCAGGGTATGACAAAATAAAATATCTTCCCCTATTGATCTTGTTTCGCTGTTAAGAAAAACTATTTTCTCTCTCTTTCCCGTAGCAATGTATAGACAGAAATTAAATCATGGACGAGACACAATAATTTTTACTTGGTTCACCCTCACTGGGCTACGTCCAAGGAGCATACACCGGTAATGTGATGATGTACCGAATCCACTATAAGCGCACTTCTGTTTACAAGTTCTAAGTGGAATCACTATCCCTCCTGGTTTACAACCACTCACAATATGAAATCTCACTACTCTCTCAACAGAAGTGTGCCCACTACTTCTTCAGAATATCCACTCACAATTTATAGACCTGTAGTTCTCTTCATTATCACTAATGAAATATGCATCTTTAACTATTGATAGATTCTCTGTTGATGTTCAACTTTCACTCGTAGATGAATCTCACTTTTCACCGGATGTACTGGGCAACCCCAATTTTTACGCGCAGCCCTTACGGTGCCTTGCGCGTAATTCCCTTGCCTTGCGTGAAATACAATTTTCGCGCAACTCCTCTTTTACACATGATTAGTCACTGAAAGTGGATAATATTAATTTTTAATATCTTTATATTCATTGTTCCAAAGTCCATAAACATTGTTTTTAGTGCATTACATAAATAGAACTTCATTTCTCATTAAAAATGCAATTCATATTTAAAATGCAAATTTGGGCCCAATCATTCATTTGTTTGGTGAAAATATTATATTCATTTTCTGAATTTGAAATTTTGGTATATGATTGATCACTTTGTTTGGAACATTTTATCTTTTAGGTCCACTAGATGAATCCCAAAGGAAGATGGATAATTTTGCGCCTGAAGGCAGAAACATGCTGGAAAAAGCATAATGGGCCTAAGGCCCATCAAACAAATGTGGGCCCCAGAAACCAGGCCCAATGAAGCTCAAATTTATACATTAGAAAGATAAAAATATGAGGATCATTTTATTCAACTGTGGCCGGAGCTAATTCTGATTTTTTCATGATGATAAAGGGATCTGAAGTTGAGATTTAAATGGTGGACTCGTCATTAATGCACAGAAATCCGTCCCACCATTTCGACCATAACTTCCAAACAGATGAGCCAAATTTCCTGAAATTTTTAGAGCATCTATAAGACACATGAAAGAAGATATGTATCTTCTACAACCCCTCCGGATTTGGCATTATTCAATTTAGAATGCACACGTCAATATGGTGGACGAATCTGGACAGTTTTCCGGGTCAAATTCAAAACATCGATTTCCTTTTGATTATTCACACTCCATTTGACTCTATTAATTGTTGGGGGGTGAATTAAATGTTGGGGGATGTACCTAAGGCTCATAATATGCCTATATAAGGATATATTGGTGAATGGAATAGGGGTGGAAATTTTTCTTATCATCTTCTGTTTCTTGTTTCATTGTAAGGTTATGCTTCAAAATTTCCTTTGTAATGTTTTCCATTTCCATGTAAGTTTCTTTTTTGTATCTTTATGTTCTTAATCAACTTCTTTCTCTTCTATATTTTTTTTATTTTATTAAAACTTTATTATCACAAATCACAGTGATATCTCTGTGTTGTTGTGAATTAGTTCACACATAGGTGTGAATTTCATTCACACACACGGAGGAGTGCTTGTTATTTCTGCGGTTTTAATTTCTTAAATCCAATTCTTGTTAGCCATCTTCCACCCACCATTGAGAGTATACCATCAATGGAGGGATAAACCCTTAATGGGATGATCTTAGGAGGATGAAAAGGCTGGATTGAATGTTATTTTATGAACGAATTGTTGTTAATTGGATAATTAATTTAAGACATCCATTCTTCAATTATTTCTACTCTTCATCTTTACTGTGTTTGAGCAAACTAAATTTAATTACTAAATGACCATATACCTCGGAGAGATCATGAATTTTGTTCTCTAAGTGTATATGGGATTAGTAATTGTGTTTAGTAAGCACCAAACCATAAAATGATGAATGTAATGTTATTTTTGAAGAATGGATTCATCAAAAATTAATAAAACCAAAATTGTCTAATGAAGTAAAATTCATTCAATCCACCCCGAGCATAATCCTAAGATCAACCCATTTCCATTTAATTGATTTCACTTAGGTTTATTAGTTTTCTTTAAAAACAATCCAAAATCAAACCCAAAGTTATCTACTTCATAGCCCATCCTTCACACAATCATAGCGTCTCAAGGTTACTTCTTCGGTCCCTGTGGATTCGACCCTTACATGTACTACATCGATTGCTTTTACCAGTAGGGTAAATTTGGGCGCAACCAAATTTTGGCGCCGTTGCCGGGGACCCAAGTAAGTACCTTAGACCCAAATCTTCTTTTCTCACCCCAAATTCTCTATTCTCACCCCAATTTCTCTTCTCTTTTCCCCTTTCTATTTCTGTGTGTCGAAAAAAACCCCAAAACTAATTTTCAATCAATTCCAATGGATTATCCTCCAAAATGACCCTTCATAAATCAATGCTATAATCAAGTTGGAAATAAATATTGGGAAACACCTCACATAGGGAATTTCATTGACCAATCCTTAATTGAATACACCACACCTGATGAGATGTACAATCAATGGGATGCTGAATGTTTACAAGATCAATTTCCATACCTATCAAGAATGATTGAAAAGATAAATAACGAGGAATTCCATGATGTACAAACATATATCAACCATAATCCTGAAAAAATTCTTGAACAATTGTGTGACCAAATGGATAAAATGAATTCAGAAGTTTCATCTTTCAGATTAGAACTACAAAGCTTTAAGACTTTTGAGGAACCCGTTCCCACTCAAGATGTTCTTTCCTCATCATTGATAGATGAATATTTTATCCCAAAAACCTCCCATGAATTGAAAAAAGAACTAAACTTTGGATATGGGATAACTGAACAAGATCAAAAAAATCTTGAAGGGTATTTAAATCAGGATGAAATTAATTTTCTGGATTCACAAGGGGAAAATTTGTCTTCATGGATTGAGTGTTCAGAATATTGCTCCAATAACAATTTTTTAGAATCACCGATCATTGAAGCATTGGGAGATATAACTAATATTGTGTCTATACCCACTCATGAAATTCAAATGGAAAATTTTGTGGATGAATCATCTTTTCAAAAGGAACCAATTCTTTCAAATGTTTTTAAAGAAGAAACAATTTTTGATTCAAATTATCATTCTTCTTTAGGAAAATTCAATCAAACTGAACTCGATGTTTTAATATTTCCTTCCCTACTCAATAATCCCTCTATTTATGATAACCAAGACCATTCAATTATCATCACTCTTCATCAAGAATCTCACCATGTAGGAATGAACCTTGAAATCATAGGAAATAATCCAGATAAAACACGATCAACCATTTTAGATATTCCTTGGATTTTACCAATCATTGTAGAAAATAGGATTTCATATGAAAAAAATTTCAAAAAAACAATCAATCTAAATCTTGTTGAAGTGAATAAAGATGGGTTAATTAAAATTTTGAAAGTTGGAATTGGATAAGTTGGGGGGTACAAGTCGAGCTAACGACGTTAAACAAAAGCGCTGCATGGGAGGCAACCCATGGTTTTCATGTTTCTAATCATTTTGAATCATTTTTTTTTCATATAATAAATTACCATAAACTGTTGACCTGTTCTTCTTTTATGAGTAAGGATGGGTATGAAAGGGGAGCGCCATATTCATCCGTGTCACGTGGTGTGATCTCTGAGTAATACCTTACCCAGAAAATATAAAGAAGACAATGTATCAACAGTTTATTTTGTTTTGTTTTATTTTTATGTTTTTATAGGTTTAAAAAAATAAATGGACATGTCGTAAGCCATAAGAAAAATCCATTCACCACCATCAAATCTTTTGAGACTCGAACCCAGGATTGAAGGGAGATATTGGAATGCGCTATCATCATCAACCACCAGGTGACTTCATTCCATGATTTTCATTTTAAATTTCTACATTGAACTCCTCTCCTACCCCCTTCTAACTTTTCTTTTCTTTAAACACTGGGGATAGTGTTATTCTACGTTGGGGGGGGGGGATAAAAAAAGATTTTTTTTTGAATAAAAACATGCATGAAAATAAAAATTCCATTAACCATAAACATGATAACACACATTGCAAACTCTAAAATTGGATATCAAATAAATTTTGAATGCCTTGATTCTGATTTTAATGCAAGTTTAAGTTCATGAGCATAGTTTTTGGAAAGTGCGGTTGTCCGAAGTGATTTTTCAATGTTTACATTTTCATACTCTTAATAAAAATGCCACAATGAATGTCTACTGGATCGTGGGTGTAAATTTGAGTTCTTGGGTCCCTTTCATTATAGCATAAGGTTCTGGGGTCACTTTTAGTTTAATTTGAGTATCCAAAAAAAAACAAAAAAAAAACAAAACAAAAAAAAAAACAAAAAAAATTGAAAATAATAATAATGACCACATAGAGCAATGTTTTGTCCAAATGCGTGGCATCCGGAACTTGGGGATCGTGACTCCATAGTTGTCTTGCCCAGAGTTAGGCTTTATATCTCTATTGTAGAGCATGAAATTGACAAAATGCGTGGCGTCTGACACTTGGGGATTGTGACTCCATAGTTTTCTTCCCCAAAGTTAGTCTTTTCATACCTATTGTGGTTAAAAAAATAAAATAAAAATCAAAAAAATTAAAAAAAATGGATACTCATCTTAAGGTTTAATGTGATTCCCACCTAGCGCTTCCATATTTTCCCCTTGAACAATAAAATGGGCCCCATATCTTTTATGATGCACAACACTTTATCATGCTTAATTGGAATTGGATGAAATGTGGCGATGAATTTGAACAAAGGAATGGGCTTGGGCTTGGGATATGCTTATGGACCTAGCTTGTTTTTAATGGTTTTTATGGGTTTTTATAATTTTTTTTGATATTAGATATTTGGGTGAGAAATGTGTATTAAAATGTTTTTGGAAAAGGGTATTTGAATTTCATATTTGTAATTTATTTTGCTCGGGACTAGCAAAACTCAAGTTGGGGGGTGTGATTAGTCACTGAAAGTGGATAATATTAATTTTTAATATCTTTATATTCATTGTTCCAAAGTCCATAAACATTGTTTTTAGTGCATTACATAAATAGAACTTCATTTCTCATCAAAAATGCAATTCATGTTTAAAATGAAAATTTGGCCCCAATTATTCATTTGTTTGTTGACAATATTATATTCATTTTCTGAATTTTAAATTTTGGTATAGGATTGATCACTTTTTTTGGAAAATTTTATCTTTTAGGTCCGCTGGATGAATCCCAAAGGAATATGGAGAATTTTGTGCCTGAAGGCAGAAACTTGCTGGAAAAAGTATAATGGGCCTAAGGCCCATCAAACAAATGTGGGCCCCAGAAACCAGGCCACATGAAGCTCAAATTTATATATTAGAAAGATAAAAATATTAGGATCATTTTATTCAACTGTGGCCGGAGCTAATTCTGAAGTTTTCATGATGATAAAGGGATCTGAAGTTGAGATTTAAATGGTGGACTCGTCATTAATGCACATAAATCCGTCCCACCATTTTGACCATAACATCCAAACGGATGATCCAAATTTCCTGAAATTTTGATAGCTTCTAGAAGACACATGAAAGAAGATATTTTACTTCTACAACCCCTCCGGATTCAGCTTATTCAATTTCAAATTCATACGTCAATATGGTGGACGAATCTGGACAGTTTTCCGGGTCAAATTCAAAACATCAATTTGCTTTTGATTATTCACACTCCATTTGACTCTATTAATTGTTGGGGGCTGAATTAATTTTTGGGGTACGTACCTAAGGCTCCTAATATTCCTATATAAGGATTTGTTGGTGAATGAAATAGGGGTGGAAATTTTTCTTATCATCTTTTGTTGCTTGTTTCATTGTAAGGTTATGCTTCAAAATTTCCTTTGTAATGTTTTCCATTTCCATGTATGTTTCTTTTTTGTATCTTTATGTTCTTAATCAACTTATTTCTCTTCTATATTTTTTTCTTTTATTAACACTTTATTATCACAAAGCACATTGATATCTCTGTGTTGTTGTGAATTAGTTCACACATAGGTTTGAATTTCATTCACACACACAAAGGAGTGCTCGTTATTTCCGCAGTTTTAATTTCTTCAATCCAATTCTTGTTAGCCATCTTCCGCCCACCATTGAGAGTATACCATAAATGGAGGGAAAAAACCTTAATGGGATGATCTTAGGAGGATGGAAAGGCTGGATTGAATGTTATTTTATGAACGAATTGTTGTTAATTGGATAATTAATTTAAGACATCCATTCTTCAATTATTTCTACTCTTCATCTTTACTGTGTTTGAGCAAACTAAATTTAATTACTAAACGACCATATACCTCGGGGAGATCATGAATTTGGTTCTCTAAGTGTATATGGGATTAGTAATTGTGTTTAGTAAGCACCAAACCAGAAAATGATGAATGTAATGTTATTTTTGAAGAATGGATTCATCAAAAATTAATAAAACCAAAATTGTCTAATGAAGTAAAACTCATTCAATCCACCACGAGCATAATCCTAAGATCAACCCATTTCCATTTAATTGATTTCACTTAGGTTTATTAGTGTTCTTTAAAAACAATCCAAAATAAAACCCAAAGTCGGCTACTTCATAGCCCATCCTTCACACAATCATAGCGTCTCAAGGTTACTTCTTCGGTCCCTGTGGATTCGACCCCTACTTGTACTACATCGATCGCTTTTACCAGTAGGGTAAATTTGGGCGCAACCAACACACCAGCACCAAATTTTACGCACATCCTCTACACTTCCTTGTGCATAATTTTCTGCTTTTACACGAAATCCCCTTTTCTCACAACACCTATTTTACGTGCAAAAAATTATTTTACGCGCAACAGTTTTTATGCGCAAACTTGTTGTTTTCACGCAACTCCCTTGTACACTCCAATTTCACGTGCTAGTGCTCATATAATCTCTATGTCTTGAGCTCTTGTCTAATGAGTGGGGGTCACTTCATATTTATTGGAAAAATTGACCCTGCGCAAAAAAACCTCATTGAGCGCGTAATTCTATTCGGGCGTGAAAAACACATCTTCCGCGCAACACCATTTTTCGCGTAGGGATCCAATATTTCACGCCCCTCATGCCTTTTCCAATTTTTGAGCTTCGAACCTCGAAACACCTCTTGCGCAAAAAACTTCATCCCTTTATTGCATGCATCCTGCAAATATTTCATGCACCGCTCACCTTTTTCGTGCACGATGCAAATGTTTTTCACAACACTTGATTTTTCCATGCACCCCGCTGTTATTTCATGCACCATGCTGATTTTCTTGCACCCCACTATATTTTTCATGAACCACTCAAATTTTTCACAGACCTCCCTTTTCCAAAAACACATCTCTCCATTTTCCAATTTTCAAGCCCAAATAAATTTGGAGAACCCTAGAAAACGGCACCACCTTGTATCTACTCTTTTTTTTACCACCAGCAGATCATTCATTCTTTTGTTGAGTTTCTTCAATAAATCATGGATTGTTGAAAGCATCCCTTGAACCTCAAAAATCACCATTTAGTCCCCCATTATCAACACAATCATACACCATGTTCTGCATTTTCAACAAACAAAACATAGAGTCTCACTTTGTCAACAAACACAATCACCTCAAAAATGATTCAATGATGCATTGAGGGATTTTTTCCCAACAGTAGTCTACCTCTCTCCAAAGGTAAACTTTTAAAGTCACCTGAAAAGAAAAATCTCTAAAACAATCCACTACTATAGGAAAGTAAAATAGTGAATTCACTCGGTCATCTAGATATAAACTAGAAATATGGGGTGTAATTCCTCCCAACTCATGATGCTCGGGTCCATCTCTACCTGCTTGGACATCCCATTCCCCCTTGTGTAGAAAAGACCCACTCTCTGGTGAGGTGAAACTCACCCGAATATGATATCAATCAAAAAAGTCTTTAGAAGAGACCAACCGGTCCATTATGAGAATGAAATCGAATCCTATTACCTCTAAGACATAGAGGTCACATATGAAGTGACACCCACCAACCTCAAGAGGTAACTCCTTGCACTGACATACACTAGCCGTCCTAATCCCCAATGGAGTGTCTAGAATCATAACATCCTCATAAATAAATATTCAGAGACTTAGCCTCTCCACAACAACAAAAGATATGAAACTATGGGAAGCCCCTATATCAAAAAGAGCTTATGCTAAAACAGAGGCAACAAGAATCATACCTCTAACTGTAGAGGGTTCGGGATCCTGCTCCTACTGGTTCTACTCCACTGTAATAGTCTGACCTATATTGTGGCCCTACGACCATACCTAACCATCCTGAGCTGATCCACCCTACTATCATGGAAAACCCACCGTTTGGATACCACATCCACGATCTCCTACTTAGCCCGAATGTCCTGACAAACTACGTTTCCCTAACTGAGGAGAAAATGTTGGTCTTACTCTTGAATGTTGAGTCATAAAATAACCCCTATTACTCACTACTATTGACTACATCCAGAAAAATGCTGAATATACCCCATATTTATGCAAGACCGATACTCAACTGGGTCCTTTAGGCAATGTGGCCTCGTGTTCCTAGTCTTTCTGCACTGGTAGCATACCACCTGGCTACCAAAAGAGACATCACTTGAAATCTCCCTACAACACTTCCTGCTATCTATCGAAGGAGTACCAGCCCTAGATGCTGAACCGCCCCAGCTCACAGCTCCTAACTCCCTTAGATTGCGCTCGGTAAACAGTTCCCGGTTCACTATTTCCATCACCAAAGGTAGCATGAACATATTCACCTACGATTGGATGTAATACTTAAGACCATCCTCAAATCACCTAGACCAAGATAACTCGTCACCTCCAAGAATAGGTGCAAATCACTGAAGATCTATAAAAAGAGACGTGTAATCCATCACTGAAAGATCTCCCTCCTCTAAATGCATGAACTCTCGAGCTCGATCGGCCCTCAACGTTTCAGGATAGATGTAATAATAGAAGGTCCTCTGAAACTTTTCCAAAGACATATCTTGATGATTTCCTGTCTATGAGATTATATCCCACCATATCATGGTGGAATCATGTCATATGTACATCATGAGCTTCACCCTCCTCTCTGGAGGCATCTCCAAATGCTCAAAGATAGAAAGCATGGCTTCCAACCATGAATTTTTAGCTTATGGTCCTCCATCCCTAAAAAGGTGGGAGGATGCTGTTGCTGGAACACCCAATTCAACTCTTCCATAGTTGGGGTAGGATGCAGTGCTCCCAGGAAATTATGTAACATCCTAAAAAATTATTTACAGAACTATGCATCAACACCTATATCCGGTATAACAGCAGGTTCCAAAACAGGCAAGACAGGAGGATCTAAGGGTAGTCCCTGATCAACAATTTCTGGTGTATGGTCATTGCCCTATATCCGGCATACAACTGAAGGAAATATTTATGGAATGACTCTGTAAGATCAAGCACACACCTTAGTATAAGATTATCAAGAAAAAAAACATAGAATTGAAAGAATGAAACATGAGAAGAATAATTCAATTTTTTTCCGAAGAAGGTTACATGGCATGTAGAACCACTACACGATGTGTTCCATTAAGCCATAACATGTGTGTGTAACTCTACCAAACCTGGTTGTGTAACACCCCTACACAAAACATGTTCCTCTTGAGACATGGCATGTACTTGAATTTTCCCTCCTACCCAGGTACATCTACATGGATAAAACTACACAGTTCTATCCCAGCGTAACACTACACGGCGTATTCACCCTACACACGGCGTGTACCACTTAAGTCTCATACACCCATGTCATTAGTCACATATCCAAATACAAAGTTCTTTACAACATGGTGTGTACAATCTAGACACAACATGTTCTACCAAAAGTTTCGCAACCCTGTGTCTCGACTAATACAATTAGTCACACGGTCAAGCATTACACAGCCTGTACTTTCGGTACATGGTGTGTACTTAATAAAAGTTGTTTCTTCCAGAACAGAAGTACACATGGAATGTGTTCTTAACATCACACACTGCGTTGTTTGGGTTTCTAGACATTAAGCCTCTGAAACTCATCTGGAACCCTTAAAAACATAATTTTTTTCCATGGCATGAAAAATTATGACCCGTGAGAGCCCATAATCCAATGAATCAATTTTTGGTATCCTTATTCATCTCATAACTTGAAAAAATTCAATTAAATTTCATACATGATCCAACAAATTCTGATCCAAGAGGTCCTATAAAACCCCAGGGAACAAAGTTTGGCTCCATATAAATAAAAATTTACAATTTCCAATACCCTATCTAAATACCAGGTATATTTCATGCAATCTATCATAACATCACACATATCTAACACAACATCTATTATAATAACATGCAATCAATAACACATCCAAAATGGCATGACAAGAATGCATGACATGTGATATCTAGAAAGTGCCTATATGATTCATGAGATGACATACCCTCATCTCATTGGGTTGAAACATGAATGGAATCTCAAAAATATCAATGATAACAGCACAATACAAGTGTATCAGCCAACGGTGAAATCAAATCAATTGTAACAACTGAAAAAACATAAAAATTTCAATATTCAAGGTAACATGTCTTTTCCCTATACACGGGTTAGCTACTCCCAAGAAAAACTTATTACCAAATACCTATTCCTTCTTATCCCTATCAATAGGCTCCAAATAGTAAGGCAAAGTAGAAAAGAAACTCTTCAGACACCACTTTTTAATGTCTCAGTTCTGGGTGCTTCCCAAAGGTCCCCCTTACCTGGTTGGTCACATGACCTCAAGCACAATTCCCCAAATACCAGAGGCTGCTAACTAGCAACACAGGCTAAGGTCTGATAATGGGAAAACTATTCCATCAATGGAAAAGTATACACAATTTTAAAAAAATAGTAAATAGTAATAGAAGTAGTAATACCATACAACAAAAGTAAAAAGAGGAAGACTAATAGTAATAAAACAACTACAGCATATATAGACAATAAATGATGAATGTCACATGTATCTAGGAAAACAAACAAACAAGTCACAATGCTGAAAATACAATATTGAAACCAAAGTACAGAAAATTAATAAACTCCAACAACATCGCAAGACTTAGCTTGTCCCCATGATCTCCAGCTCCAACATCAATCAAGTACCTGATGAATAAGGGCTCTTTCCCTTATCTATACCTGCAAAATTATAATCTGTTTGAGACCAAAATCATGACCCAAATAGGGTGTGAGATGAATCCTAGTAGGAAACCACTAAAATATCTATTCCTAACTATCAGTGAATATGTCACGACCCGTCCTCAGGACCCGTGCCGTGACTACCCCAAGCCCGCCTCCCATAGGCCAGGGGCTGGTGACTAGCACCAAGGTGTAAATCCTGAAAAAAGGGGAAGGCATTGCCTTTATAAGTAAACAAACACCACAGAGTAAGCAAGCAGAAGTAAACACTAAGTAAATCTGGGTACAAAAGTAGTGCGGAAAAGTAAATGGGCCAGAATAAAAACCCAAACTAAAAGTAAAGTACAACTGGAAAGAAAGTACAACAATTGAAAGTAAAGAAGAAACGTCGAGCCATCCACTGGAAGTCCCACCAGAAGGGTGGGTATAGATAGCCTACTCAGCTCCTAGGTTCCAGTCGTCCGTTCCGAGTACGTTCCACCCTGTGGTCCACCTCCAGGTACCGACTTGCTCCACAAGCCTCAACCACGATCTGCGCTGTCCGTCGTCTGCAACCAACACAACGTAGTGTGGGCATAGCCCGTGAAGGGGTGAGTATACGCTACTCAGTAGGGACCCCGAGACCCCCTAAGGTCTCCCAGAATCCACAAAGGATAATTCCAAATGAAAGATACAGTCATGAAGTAACATCCAACACTACTTAGGTATATTCCCATACATATACCTAAGTCATCAATTCCCGCTCGGCACCAACATCCATGCCCAAGTTCGATCACGTCTACACAGGATAGTACAACCCAATCCACACTGGATAACACAACCCAATCCACATAGGAAAGCAAGTCAATCATATCGAAGATATTGATTGAAAGTCAAGACTCAGATCACACAGTTATACTTCTTCATAAGGTGATAGAGATGATCAGATATAGCCACTGATTCATCTATGCTGGGACCCACGTAGGATACTAAACCATCTAAGCTGTTAGACCCACATAGGATACATACCAACTACTCTACCAGACCCACGTAGGATAACAATAATAGAGTCAAACACTGCCAGACCCACGTAGGATACAAGAACAGTAGTCATCGCCGTCGAACCCACGGTGGATTTCAGTACGGTCTTCATCGCTACCGAACCCACGTAGGATTTCAGGGCAGTCTTCATCACCGTCGAACCCACATAAGATTTTAGGACGGTCTTCATCACTACCGAACCCACATAGGATTTCAGTGTAGTCTTCATCGTCGCAGCCAGTTCTTGGGTTCCCATACACAACATGCTCGATTCCGGGAGGGTCCGCTCCATGATCCATGGGGGGTCGATACATCAAATGAAATGTAGTCCGGAGTTTAGGTATCACAAAGTTCCGTCTCGACAAGAAGAACTCAACGTGATAGACGGCGCGTCAATCAGACGCCCGGTCTACGAGTTATTGGCCTTTTTGTTCCAGGGGCCCAATTGGGTTTTAAGTCAAAACCATCCCAAACGCACTCCAAATACATCCAAACCTTGAGCGGAGTAAGCGAAAATGTCTGTCTCACTAAGAGGAATCCAACAAAGTCGACGACACGTCAATCGGACGTCCGGAGCTCACGTTATAAGCGTTTCCGCTCCGAGGGCCCGGTTGGTTTTGTGTTCGAACCAACCCGGCCATACACAATGTTCTTCGAAACCTTGAGTGTAATATACCAAAACTAACGTATCGATCCAAGGATCGCATCACAGCTGACGGTGCATCGATCAAAGATCTGTAGCCTAAGATATGGTCAAAAGAACGTACCTGTCTGTTTTTAGGGGGTTTTGGACCCGGACCGACCCGACTCAAGACCCCCCTGGGTCGGCCTGAACTGGGTCGACCCGAACCGGGTCCGGGTCTGGACTATTAGGGAACTGCCCGGCCCGGCCTGGGCGGCCTGACCTGGTGCGCGCGCGACCCACGTGTTGAGCTCGGCCACACCGAGCTGAGCAGAAGGGGGGGGGGGGGGGGGGGGCGCTGCCCCCCTGATTGAGTAACCACGACCTCTACGTGGGGGGGGATCCTTTGATCAGCTGGGGGTTATGACCCCCGATCTCCCCCTGAAACGGCCGACCCGGTCCGGCCGGCCGGTGTTGCCGCCGCGGGACCCGCCGCGGTCCCGCCCTCCGAGGTGCCGGTGGACGGCGGTTCCGGCCGCCCCACCTTGCACCGCAGCGGCTTTGAGCCGCGGCCTTGTCCGACCGGAACAGTGCGACGGCGTCGCGCCCCTCCGCCTTGGCCTCGCTCCGGCCGCGGTGTCTTCGTGGTTCTCTGGCGCGGCACGACGGCGCCACGCCCCTTTGCTGTGGCCCGACTCCGGCCGCAGGTTCGTTCGGCCTCAACGGCGTGGTGCAACGGTGCCGCGCTTCATTGCCGCATTTCTCCATGATTACGCGCGGTGTCGTTGCACCGCGCCGCCTTCTTTCAAAGCGCAACAACACAACAACAAAAGGGGGAGGAGAGTTGGTCATGTTTGTGCGGTCAGACCTCTTCCCGATAAGTTGATATCAAGAAGCCCAAAAATAAAGTTGAAGAACGACAAAGGATATTTCACGAACAAAAAGTAATTAACCCCTACCTTGATAACGAGTTGATGTTCGGAGAGCATCGCAGAAAGCAGCGTTGTGGGGTGTGGTTCCATAGACGTCGACGGAGGGCGTCTGAGGAGACATCGTCTTCTCTTTATCACGGAGAGAAGAGGATGATTTTGTGTCATTGGAGAACTCCCGCGTCGGTGTCTCTTCCCTTGTCACGAATGAGAAAGGGAATGGAGATACCAGAGTCGTTGAGTCATTCTTCGTTGAAGAGATGGCGTTCTTCGTGGAAGGATTGAAGCTCTATGAGGGAGGACAAAGTTCTTCCCCAGAGAAAAGAGTTATATCTCCTCAATCTCCTCACAAAAAAAAAACAAACCCTCCTAAATAAAATAAGTCTTATCTTATTTTATTATATCAAGCTAAGCATTTAAAATTTTAAAAATCAAACACATAACTCACTTAATTAATTAAGTGAGTTGGCATGATTAAAGAAGAGAGAGAGGGGGAGGTGAGTGGTCTCACGTTAAAGGGGGGTTATGGAGTTAAGGAAATGAGCAGTTGGGCTCATGTGGTCCCCACCCCACCTTTATCCTCTCATGGTTGGTTAACAACATGTGGGTCCCACCCCCAACTCCCTTACCTAGGTTATAACTACCTAGAGGAAAATAAATAAAATTGTAATATAATTTTATTTATTCCTCACTAAAACCACAAAATTAACAACTCCTCCTGAGCAAACAGACCTTCAGAAAAGGTGCTCTTAAGAAATTACCAGTGCTGTGGTTTCATCAGTGCCCTCTGATTTCAATTCCGAGCACCGGTTCAAAGTTAGGAAAACCCGCTCGTTCGTTCACTGAACGTACCCGAGCTAAACTTCAGAAATTGATTCCAGGCACACCGGGCCTCAGAATCAGGTTCTGTCAGAAACTTCGTTCTTGTAAAATCCCAAAGAAAATTAAGAAAACATTTCCCTTTATTTTTAAAGGTCTTTACATTACTCACACCGCAGGGATTTATGTCCCCGTAAAGATACATCATAATCTTGGGGAACAAATGTGGGTATTGAGCACGCATCTGAGCCTCCCGCTCCCAAGTTCTCTTTTGGAGGTTCCCGTGCTACCATCTGATGCGAACTAGAGGTATCGACCATCCTCATAGGACCCGCTCCTGTCGATCCTTGATATCCACTGGGACCTCGTCAAAAGTCTCCTCATTGTCAATGTCCAACTCCCCATGGTCGATGATATGCGTCGGGTCATGCACGTATCTCCTCAGCTGAGATACGTGGAAGACGTCATTCACCCGGTGCAACTAAGGTGGTAGAGCCAGGTGATAAGCCACCTCGCCTATCCTGCTGAGGACCTGGAATGGTCCGATGATGCGTGGAGATAACTTGCCGCCCTGGCCAAATCTCTGTAATCCACATCGAGGTGAGACCCGCAAGAAGACATGGTCGCCATCCTCGAACTCTAGTGACCTCCGCCTCCTATCAGCATAAGACTTCTGCTGGCTCTGAGATGTCCTCATCTGCTCCTGGATGACCTGGACCTTCTCTGTCATGGGTTGGACCATCTCTGGTCCCCCAAGTGCCGACTCCCCAGGGTCTGTCCAGCACAGAGGTGATCTGCAAGGTCGGCCGTAAAATGCCTCGTATGGTGCCATTCCGATTGTGGAGTGGTAGCTGTTGTTGTACGCGAACTCCATAAAGGGAAGGTGGTCCTCCAAGCTGCGACCAAAGTCTAGGACACATGCACGGAGCTTGTCTTAGAGAGTCTAAATGGTCCTCTCCGTTTGACCATCCATCTGAGGGTGAAAGGCGGTGCTCAGACATATCTGTGTCCCGAATGACTCCTGCAACCCCTTCCAAATCCGGGATGAAAAGTGAGAATCTCGATCGGAGACGAAAGATGATGGCACACCATGAATCCGTACGATCTCCTGAATGTAAAGGCGTCCCAAGCTCTCCACTGATCCCTGCTCTCTGATGGGTAAGAAGTGATCCGACTTGGTAAGTCGGTTGACAATCACCGAAATGGAGTCGTGACCTCTGGAAGTACGTGGAAGTCCAGTCACGAAGTCCATAAATATCCCGTCCCACTTCCACTCCGGGACCTCCAAAGGCAGTACAAAGCTTGCTGGTACCTGGTGCTTTGCCTTCACCTACTGGCAGGTGAGGCATCGAGAAACGAAGTCTGCCACAACCTTCTTCATACTCGGCCAGCAGTGCTGTCGTCTGAGATCCTGGTACATCTTCACCACTCCTAGATGTACCGCTAAAAGGGAAGTGTGACACTCTCTCAGCACCTCCTCCTGTAAAGCAACTGATACCATGGTACCTCCTCTGAAAAGGATGACATGCTCTCCTCCTACAGAGAATACATCAGGTGCCTATCCTAAGGATATCTGTGCATGCCACATCTCACAGTCAGCATCCCCACACTGTGCCTCTCTGACCCACTATAGTAGTGGAGGAGTGACTGTGAGTGACTGAAGACAGGCTGCTCTATCTCTATCCACGAAGGATATTTTAAAAGCAGCTATCTGCTCCGTCTCCTCCCCGAGTAGCTGAATGCCCATCCTCCTGCTGAGAGCATCGGCTAATACGTTCCCCTTTCCAGGAGTATAGACTATCTCAAATTCATAGTCCTGGAGGAACTCGAGCCATCGCCGCTGTCTCAGGTTCAGGTCCTTCTGCACGAAGATCTACCTGAGACTCTGGTGGTCAGAATAGACTGTAAAGCACTCGCCCATCAGTTAGTGTCGCCACATCTTCAGAGAGAAGACCACTGCTTCTAACTCCAGGTCATGGGTAGCGTAGTTCTGCTCATGCTGCCTCAAATGATGTGATTCATATGCAATCACGACCCGCTCCTGCATTAGGACACATCTGAGTCCGGTCCCTGATGCATCGCAGTAGACTATGTACCCTACTCCCTCCTCCGGTAGCCTCAAGGTAGGTGCACTAGTCAATCTCTGTCACAGCTCCTGGAACCTCTGCTGACATCTGTCTGACCACACGAAGGGTTTCCCCTTCTTCCTTCACGTTCTGCAAAGCTGTAAAGATTTCTCCTTTGTTGAAAAGAGAAATCCAGTCTCATCCCCTGGATGAACCACGTTCCTTGACTAATATAGTTAATCCCATCATGATCAGTTAATTCATGCCATGGATGACGTCGTAAGGCCTCGACGCTGCTACCAAGAGATCCAACCGTTACTCCCACCTCCAAGGGTCGAGTCACACTGTCGGCATCAGTGTGTGGTCACTGGGTCTCCTCCAGTAGGAATCTCGTATGTGAGGGTCAAGTCAAAATTTTTTAACCGGAACCTCTTAGTATTAACATAAAAATAAAAAGAAAGCAAACATAACTATTGGAAGTGTATTTTATTACTTCAACTCAAAGTAAAAGGACACAAATCAACACAAACAACTAAGCTAGAGGAATTATGGGAAAATTCCTACATGCCTGGAGCTAGTCCTGCACTTGTCCACCCGCTTCCGGAGCTCCATGATCGTAAGCTTTAGATACCTGAAGCTGATCTTGTCTCTGCTCGCCAGCTCGCTGTGGTTGGGGTGGACCTCATAGTGGTGGTGGTGGTAGAGCCTCAAAAGGTCGTTCACCACCTGTCTCTCGACCAGCTCCTCGGCCTCGTCTGCCTGATCCCTGCGGACCGCCACAGTCGAACCTCTTCCTCTACCTGGGTGGTTCCTCAACCGTCTGTTGATCCTCTGCATGGTGGGTCGGGTAGTCACGAGCCATGTCGCCCAACCCGCCGCATGCGTAGCACTGACTGCTCCTCGGAAGGCTGGCTCTGCACCGTGTGCCCTGCACCTCTGAGCCAGTGTCCTGAGGTTATCTTCCTGATGGTCCGGTCCACTAAGAACCCTGTGACATCTGTTGAATACCAGCTGTAGATGACTCTTCTAGGTGTTGCCCTGCGGTAGTTCTCGCTACGGGTGTAGGCTCAGCAAGAAAGCCCTCTATGAGAAGAGCTAGCTCCAGTACTCCTTCCTGCGTCGAAATGCTGAGGGAGATCATCGATGCCCTGATCTCATGCCTCAGTCCATGCTCAAAGGTCCGGGCCCAGAAGAATGGGTCCCATACCATGTCCGTCGAATAGCGCGAGATGTTGGTTAATCTCACCGAGTACTGGGTGACTGTCATGCTGTCCTGCCACAGTTGTAGAAGCTCCTGGATGCGCACCGCACGGAGGGTGGCTGGGACGAACTCCAAGCGGAAGAGGCTCTCATAGTCCGTCCAGAGGAGCGATGCCTCATCGTGCACCTAGAGCATCAAGATCCACCATCTTCCTGCTGCCGCATGTAGGAGGATCGCTGCAAGGATCACCATGAGGTCAGATGGTGTCCCCACTAACCTGAAAACTCGCACAACTGCCTCCAGCCAATCCTCGGCTGCCTGAGGGTCCGTCTCCCTATGGAACTTGGGTGGTATCTGATGCTAAAACTCATGTAGTGCACTAAGGCGATGTGCACTATTAGCGGCTGGGGCTGGTAGCATAGGTGTCTAGGTGGGTAGAGGTACCGCTCGTGCCTCTGCTGAAAAAGGGCCCTGCACCGAGGCCTCGTCGCTCTATGGGCTATCGGCTCACACAAAACTCGGAACCCTAGCTGGCTGCTGTAGTGGGGCCATCCTAAAAAGAAATAGGTGCTCCACGGTCAAAAAATATACCTGGTGAGCTGACACAAAGTAATCACAAAGAAAACCTTTGAAACACACATGCAATCAATTTTTTCATGCACTGAGTCAGAAATCAGAAGTCAGGGTCCTGGTGTACGGATACGTCGACCGCCGCACCAACACTGGACTCCCCGGACTGATAACCACACTCAATACCCTTAACAATATTGCTTCACATAGAAGAAAGATCAGGGTCCTGAGTTCTTCGGTAGAACCAAACCCCTCTGATGCCAATTTGTCACGACCCGTGCTCAGGACCTGTGCCGTGACTACCCCAAGTCCACCTCCCATAGGCCAGGGGCTGGCGACTAGCACCAAGGCATAAATCCCGATAAAAGGGGAAGGCATTGCCTTTATAAGTAAACAAAAACCACAGAGTAAGAAAGCAGAAGTAAACACTAAGTAAATCTGGGTACAAAAGTAGTATGGAAAAGTAAATGGGCCAGAATACAAACCCAAACAAAAATTAATGTACAACTGGAAAGAAAGTACAAAAACTGAAATTAAAGCAGCAACGTCGAGCCGTCCACTGGAAGTCCCACCTGAAGGGTGGGTACAGATAGCCTCCTCAGCTCCTTGGGTCCAGTCGTCCGCTCCGAGTACGTTCCGCCCAGTGGTCCACCTCCAGGTACCGACTTGCTCCACAAGCCTCAACCATGATCAGTGTTGTCCGTCGTCTGCAAACAACACAACGTAGTGCGGGCCTAGCCCATGCAAGGGTGAGTATACGCTACTCAGTAGGGAACCCGAGACCCCCGAAGGTCTCCCAGAATCCTCAAAGGATAATTCCAAAGGAAAGATACAATCACGAAGTAACATCCAACACTACTTAGGTATATGCCATACATATACCTAAGTCATCAATTCCTGCTCAACTCCAGCATCCATGCCCAAGTTCGATCACGTCCACATAGGATAGTACAACCCAATCCACACAGGATAACACAACCCAATCCACATAGGAAAACAAGTCAATCATATCAAAGATATTTATTGAAAGTCAAGACTCAGCTCACACAAGTATACTTATTCGTAAGGTGATAGAGATGATTAGATATAGCCACTAATTTATCTATGCTGGGACCCACGTAGGATACTAAACCAGCTAATCTCTCAGAACCACATAGGATACAGACCAACTACTTTGCCAGACCCACGTAGGATAGCAAGAATAGAGTCAAACACTGCTAGAACCACGTAGGATTCAAGAATAGTATTCATCGTCATCAAACCCACAGAAGATTTCAGTATGGTCTTCATCACTGCCAAACCCACGTAGGATTTCAGTGCAATCTTCATCGCCGTCAAACCCACAGAGGATTTCAGTACGGTCTTCATCACTGCCGAACACACATAGGATTTCAGTCTAGTCTTCATTGTCACAGCCAGCTCTAGGGTTCCCGCACACAGCATGATCGATTCCGAGAGGGTTTGCTCCACGAGCCAAGGGGGGTCGATACATCAACTGGCACGTAGTCTGGAGTTGATGTATCTCAAAGTTCCATCTCGACAAGAGGAACTCAACATGACAGACGACCTGTCAATCGGACGCCTGATCTGCGAGTTATTGGATTTTTCGTTCTAGGGGCCCGGTTGGTTTTTAAGTCAACACCAACCCGACCACACTCCAACTGCATCCAAACCTCGAGCGGAGTAAGCCAAAAGGTCCGTCTCACTAAGAGGAATCCAAAAAAGTGGACGACACGTCAATCGGACGTCCGGAGCTCAAGTTATAAGCGTTTCCGCTCTGAGGGCCCGGTTGGTTTTGTGTTCGAACCAACCCATCCATACCCAAAGTTCTCTGAAACCTTGAGTGTAATATACCGAAACGACCGTCTCGATCCAAGGACCGTATCGTAGCTGATGCTGCATCGATCAGAGGTCCGTATCCCCAGATATTGGAAAAAGAACGTACCTATCCGTTTTAGGGGGTTTTGGTCCCGGACCGACTCGGCCTGAGACCCCCCTGGGTCGGCCCGAACCGAGTCGACTTGAACCGGGTCCGGGTCAGGCCCATTAGGGCGTGGCACACCCCGGCCTGGCGCGTGCGCGTGGCCCACGTGGCCAGATCGTCCATGCCGAGCTGAGTGGGAGGGGGGGGGGGGGGGGTGGGGGCGCTCCTTGGCCAGCCGGGGGTTACAACCCCCGTTCTGCCCCTGAAACGGCCAGCCCAGTCCAGCCAGCCAGTGTTGCCGCCGTGGGACCCGCCTGGATCCCGACCTCTGAGGTGCCAGCGGTTCCGACCGCCCCACCTTGCACCACCGCAGCTTTGAGCCACGACCTTGTCTGACCGGCACAGCGCGATGACACCGTGCCCCTCCGCCGTGGCCCTTCTATGACCGTTGTGTCTTCGTGGTTCTCCGGCGCGGCGTGATTGCGCCGTGCCCCTTCGCTGCGTCCCGACTCCGACCGCGGGTTCGTTCGGCCTCATCGGCACGGTGTGACGGCGCCGTGCATCTTTTCCGCATTTCTCCATGATTCTGCGCGGTGTTGTTGCACCGCACCGCCTTCTTTCAAACAACAACAACACAACAACAAAAGGGGGAGGAGAGTCGGTCGTGTTCGTGCGGTCCGACCTCCTCCCGATAAGTTGATATCAAGTGGCCCAAAAATAAAGATGAATAATGGCAAAGGATATTTCATGAACAAAAATTAATTAACCCCTACCTTGATAATGAGTTGATGTTCTAAGAGCATCGCGGAAAGCGGCGTCGCGGGGCGTGGTTCCGTAGACGTCGATGGAGAGCATCTGAGGAGACATTGTCTTCTCTTTATCCCAGAGAGAATAGGATGATTACATGTCATTGGAGAAGTCCCACGTCGGTGTCTCTTCCCTTGTCGCGGAGGAGAAAGGGAATGGAGATACCGGAGTCATTGAGTCGTTCTTCGTTTAAGAGATGTCGTTCTTCGCGGAAGGATTGAAGCTCTTCGTGGGAGGATGATGTTCTTCCCCAGAGAAAAGAGTTCTATATCCCCAATCTCCTCACACAACAACCAACCATCCTAAATAAATTAGTCTTATATTATTTTATTAGATCAAGCCAAGCATTTCAAATTTTAAATATCAAACACAGAACTCACTTAAATAATTAAGTGAGTTGGGATGATTAAAGAAGAGAGAGGGGGAGAGGTGAGTGGTCTCACATTAAAGGGGGGTTATGGAGTTAATGGATATGAGGGGTTGGGATCTTGTGGGCCCCACCCCACCTTTATCCTCTCATGGTTGGTTAAGAACACGTGGGTCCCACCCCCAACTCCCTTACCTAGGTTATAACTACCTAGAGGAAAATAAATAAAATTGTAATATAATTTTATTTATTCCTCACTAAAACCACAAAATTAACAACTCCTCCCGAGCAAACAATCCTTCAAAAAAGGTACTCCTAAGCAATTACCAGCTCTGTGGTTTCATCGGTGCCCTCAGATTTCAATTCCGAGCACCGGTTCAAAAGTTAGGAAAACCTGCCCATTCGTTCACTGAAAGTACCCGAGATAAACTTAGGAAATTGATTCCGGGCACACCGGGCCTCGGAATCAGGTGCCATCAGAAACTACGTTCTTGTAAAATCCCAATGAAAATTAATAAAATATTTCCCTTGAATTTTACTGGTCTTTACAGAATATATATAGTAGGTAATATGAATAAATGAATCAATAAACTAGGAAGTACTACAAAGTAAACAATCCTACAGTTTTCAATTAAATTCATTTACATTTCTGGATTATTCAAACTATTTAATAATGAATCATGTGATCTACCTTAAGCTTTGTATCCCTCCATGTAATAGTAACAATTGACATCTCATATAACCATCTAAACAACCAGGTATGATTGATTCCTAGATTCTACTTTGGCTTGGTGACTCCCCACAATCAATCAATCATTCCTAAGCAACCCTCTAGGAATGTTCTCATAGTCTAACTCATCTAGTTTAACATATCATCAATTAAATAAATAATGAATCACTGGGAAAAATCACACAATCTAATCCCTTTGGTCCCACATATCACTAATCATTTATAAATGACCACCTGAGTAGATCTCCTGGCATATACCCCTTGGTATGCGTAACAACAATAAATTATAATGACCACCTGACAGCTCTCATAGTCAATACCCTAAGGTCCAACATTCAATTAATAGAAACCCTATGGGTAGCTCTCATGTTCTAACCCCTCTGGTCTATGACCACCTAGAAACTCTCACAGTCAATACCTCTAGGTCAACATAATAACAAATTATACATAAATGACCCTACCTCAGAAATCTCTAATAGTAAAATTCCCCTTGGTCATACTTTCACAATGTGAATAACATGAATCTCAAATAAACGGTAACTCTATCCTAATAATACATGGAATAGAAAAAAAAGAAAGCCTAAAAGGAAATATATACCTTGCAACCATAATTAATAAAACATGGGAAACACACCCATAATCATGTCATAATACGTTATGCATAATCAATAACCCTTTCTCAAAAAAACACACCATAACAAGTCTTAAACAAGGTTAAATTTCAAAACACCCAATACCCTAAACATGGGTTTTTAGCACTTTTAGCATATATAATCCAAATACCACCAAAGAAAGGCACAAACCACCTACCTTGATGTTGTACGATCAACACTCTTGAACGTAGGCCCTTGAATCAGACTATAATGATGCAGATCTACAAAAATGCTAAAATTGTTCAACCTTGAATAACCCACAAGAGAATAGGAATCTAATAGATAGGCTCTAGGGAAAGAGAGAACTCACCGGTAGGAATCCAACTCACCCGATAATGTCTCAATTGGATATTATATGGAGAACTGGGATTAGATAGAAGTTTTTACCCATCTCATCACTCTATTGTACAAAACACAGGGAGGAGAAGATAGTTCTGGATGTGAGACACAACCCCGCTTCGACTCATCAATTAACAAGTAAAGTACACAACGTGTTCATTTAATGTACACACCGTGTAATATCCCCAACTGACCCCTGTTTTAGGCAGTCTTATAGGTCACCTACACAAACATGTACTCGGCCATTATACAGCCAGTACGTAGCTATACGTAGTACCCAGGTACATGGTAGGTACACAAAAGTACACAAAGTGTACTTAGAAAAACATCCCATTTATTCCTTTTTCCTAAAAAACAACCTGAAATAAAGATCCATACCTGAAAAGAAGATCTAGGTTCTTATAAAGATCTACCCACTATTTTATATATGAAGAATTTTATAAGGGTATCATAATACCACCACAATGATTAGATATTTAATTCTTAGTGATAAACCCTATTGGTATGATGGTCTCATCTGAAGTTTATAATTATTCTCTAGTTTAAGTTTGTGAGAATGTAATTCCTGAAAATATTGTTAATATATCTATTCTTGGATTTGATGTTATATTATGAATGGACTGGATTTATTTACATAAATATCACATCAATTTATGAAGAAGGGAAGTCACATTTTCTAAACCAAACTATGATATTTTATCAGTGCAATAATAAATATAAACTTTTAAAGGAAATTGCATCCATCAAGTGGGTCTTGATTCATTTTCAAAACTCAATTTTTATCTCAGATGGTTAAGGAGAAACTTAATATTGAATATATTCCTACAATATAATAATATTTTTATAATTTTATAAAAGAGATTCCTAGTATTATAACAAATCATAAATTTTCATTCTCAATAGAAATCATACCAGTGTTTCACCTATTTCAAATACTCCATATTGAATGGCCCCAATTAAGTTGTAGGAATTAAAAAATAAACTCTAGAAGAATATTGATAAGTTATTAATTAATAAAATTACATCACCATGTGTTGAACCTATTATTTTTTATAAGAATAAATATGGATCAATGAAAAATTTAATTGATTATCAAGAACTTAACAATATCACTATCAAGAATAAGTATCATCTTCCCTATATTTATGAATTATTTGATCAAATTCACAGATCTAAGTATTTTCCAAGATTGACCTTTGTTTTGGATATCATCAATTTTGGGCCAAGAATAAGAATATACCCTAGAAAATATTCTGTACAAGGTATGGAAACTATGAATTTTTAGTGATGCTATTTGATCTTAGTAATACCCCTACAATCTAATGGTTCAGAGTGCAGTAGAATCATGCATTGGTGGGTGATATATTAAAATGTATTTTAATTATCATTTCTTGAAACCATGATCCAAGATCTTGCATGTCAAATTTATAATTAATTTATTTATTATCTAAATAAATAAATACCTAGTCTTAGGATATTTATTTATTAATGATTGTTGATCATCCTAAATGAAACTTATAGATTTAATTCATTGCGATGTAAGGGTACAAGGATAGAATCCCTCTAGTAGTTATCAACATGTGCCCTAATGATCTATGAAAAACACCAATCGATCATTGGGTGCAAGCATAGTGAATCAAATATATTGGGTTGTTCATTCCTGGTCACTCATTCTTCGGTCTTGAATAAATCTCTCTCATGCTTCTCATTCTTGAGAGGGAGACAAAAGTTAGAGTCGAGATATAATTCATTGTGTGCAACAATTCCCTATTCTCAATTTTTGGATGCAATATAAAATAGACAGAACTATATATTTATAGAGATTCATTTTAGGTTAAAATATAATTTAATTTCATGCTGGTCATTAAATAACATTTAAAACCTTTTAAAAACCCCATTAGACATAATAAAAATATAATAACTATTATTTTGTGGCATGTATCGACTTGTGCAATTAAAAATATTATGTAACAGTCTTTTTGATTAATATTTTTCACCGGACTTGGTCCTGGTCTATTATAACTCCTCTAGAACTTATTTAACAAGCAAATAAATATTTTATTCATAAATAAATATTTTATTCATAAATAAATATTTTATTCACAATATAATGAATAAATAATTTTAATATGTTCATGTAATCAAATAAATTATCTATTAATAAACAAATAATTATTTATTACCTTGTGAATATTAGTAATCATTAAAAATTGAATAGAATTATTCCTCGGTCTTTAGAATAATATAAATTATAATAATTAAATTCAAATAAAATTTAATCCAAATCAATGGAAGCACTTAGCATGCAACCCTATAGGATTATTTCTCATTGGCATTAGGTGGTCTTTCCTAAAGTCCACAATCATTGACTAGAAATGGTTCAAGGAACCCAAGAGAAACAACATGACTTTGTAATGACGAATATCATATATAAAAACTCATTGTGTAATATAACCCCTTTGCCTCAATATCTAATTAAGTAGGTTGCACATCTATGTCACTAACCTATATGCTCGATACATATTTCTTTGACTATCTGAAATTAACACATCATTAAACCATGAGCATATAATTTAGGGTGACAGTTCCATTTAAATCAAAGGGCCAAGATATCATCTTGCATAAAGATAGAAGGGAAAAATACTTCCTCATATTATTCATTAATGACATTTCAATCATGACACACCCAAATTATACAACTTATCCATGAAATTTTATTGTCCTGGTTTATGAAATAAATCTAAGCACACATGTTGTAACATTAATTAATAATAATGTTAAAGTATAAGGACCACCACACACACTTGTAGATAGGAATATTAGATGAAACCAAAACATGCATAATTTCTATTAGAGGGTATCTTCTCATAATACTCCATCTTGAATATTACCAAGTGTGAAATTCATGAGAAAAATCCTCATCTACTTAAGAGTAATCAAAACTAATATTCTATGTACCATGTGCCCCATCATAGTAAATTATCCAATTGAAGAACATTATTTAAGAATTTAGAGACCCGAAGCTTGACGTACATGGACATTACATTAATTTTGAGGAATACTTAATACATAACAAAAACAGACACACAAGGACCGTAATAGTTTAGTGTCTTTGGAAACTTGGAACGTAATCCTCTAATCGTGGTGAAAGATCTTTAACATCTCCCATAAAGATCTTCCCCTGTTTTTTCTTACCTAAAACATTTCTTTATATCCTGGGGAAAAGGAAACATAAAAGGGATGAGCTCAAATGATCAGTAAGGGTAAGCATAGAGAACATAAAACAATCCATAAACATTTGAATGCAAAAACTTGAACATAAAATCTAAACATAAAAATCTTGAGAAAAGACATGAATCTTGGAAGTACGTAAGGCATATATCATAAGGGAACATCAATCATGATAAAATAGTATGGGAATAAAATATGTAATTGTGGAAACCATCAAGAACATGATATGATTTCCATATTAGCAAAGGCATTGCTGCCAAGACCATCTTAGTGGACAAAGTCCCTTTCTGAATCAAGTTCACTCCCCGTTCCAGTCCTGTATTACTAAACCGGTTTAACTTTCCTTTCCAGACATGTATATCTCATGAGATATAAATATTTACCCAATTAATTGGAGGGAGATATAGGTCCCACCCATCTCATAATGAAATAATTCTTACTCGTGCCACAAAATAAACTTAAAACATTCATCATAACCCCAAGAATAAAATGGGTTTCATAAACATCATCCCATCATTTCATAATCCATATAAAACAAATGGAAATTTCATCATAAGAAAATTGAACCATGTAAATCATAGAGACATTAAACTTGAAACATACACATATCAAATAATGTCATCTTAGATGGAAAATGGTTTTGATAAAACATTTGAAATGAATTCTTGAGGAAAATACCCTTTCTTCATCAAAATCATTTTCTTTTCAAAAAATGCCATGCACTTTTAGAATAAAAGTATTTTGTTGAAAATAGTCATAAAATCATGGGGAGTAAGATTCATGAAAATGAGATGTTATGAAACCGTAAAAATCCGTTCACGTTGTATAAGTTAAAAATAGCATTCTCCTCGTACTTTTGTCGGAAAAGTCAAAAAAGTACCTCGTAACGTAAACAAAAGAAAGATTTCTTACATATCATGTAGTAAAAGTAAAAAATGGGTAAAAAGAACTTTAAACATACATGGAAACACTTTTATAAAACATTGACATGGATGATATAAATATCCCCAGTAAATACTTACGAATAAGCAATCTCGGATAAAAATGAGATTTGAAAAATTATCCCTTACCTTAGGTCTAATATGCTTCATACGTATCAAAAACTCCTGTATAATGATTTAAATAATGTCATTGACTTATTATAGAATCATATTCATTGTTATTATATCATATATGGTTCACTTATGACTTTATATTACCTGTTCCTTTGTAAATTCATGTCAAAGTAGCGTTTTGGGTAATATCGTTTCATTTGTCATTCGTGTTTTAACTTGTAATTATTCATATGATTACTTAGATCATGATTACTTACATCCATAATGTAAAACATGATTTATATATAATATATATTAATAATATACATATATATAATAGATCGATAAATGGAAATAAATACACCGTTCATGGAGACGGTAGTCCGTACGTACGCATGAACGCTGTTTTTGTTCCCTTATTGAATTGAATGGAATTAAGTAGATGAAATTTATATATATATATATGTATAAATAAATACAGTAGCTTAAATATTTCATATATTTCATTATTATTCATTATACATACTTTATAATCATTCTTGAATGGTAAATCATGGAAAATGAATCTCGTCGCATTCGTGGAGACGGTAGTCCGTACGTACACACGAGCGATGATATCATTCCCATGATCATGGAATTGTATTTAATTGTATGTATAATATTACAGAATCAATATTACTTTACAATAACCATATATAGTTATTTATTTACACCATTATACCCATCCATGTAAGGTGGTGGCGGAAAATAGATTACACCACGGTGTAGAGATGGTATTCCGGACGTACGCACGCGCGATGATTTCGTTTTCCGTAGGATGGACAGATGGTGAAATAGGGTTGTTTCATACTTATAATAACATATCAGTATATGAGTGATACTGATGTTATTACTTCATAATTAAACAACTAAATAAGAATAAGTAGAAGAAGAAATAAACTTGAAAGAATCAGTAACGGACATTACCTCTTCTTTGAAGCGCCTCTTTGAGACCTCCTCTTAGGGCACTAAAATTGGTGTTTGAAGAATAACAGAACCTCTAGGATGTTTCTATTGAAGTTTAGAATATAATTTTTTAGGGGTTGTCTAAGCTTGAAGTCTCAAAGTGGTTTGAGGAAGAGAGGGAGGAGGTGCCCTTTTATAAGGGAGGAGAGGGGCACCTTTGGAAAAACTAAAAATATTATTTTATTATAAAGTAATATTCAGGTTTTAATAGCTCCAAATTGATTTATTTCTAAGCTAAGGTGAGTATGGGTCGAAATAATCTCATCCAATAGAATTTAGACAAGTTTAGGGTTCTATTTTAACCTTATCATTTAGATTTAACTCTAAGTTAAATAATTTAACTTTTACCGTGTCTTTTTGTTTTCTTAGACTATAAGGTTAATAAACTTACTATAACAAGCCAAAAGAACCCCAAGTTGTTTATTATTAATATATATAACATTATCTAAGTCATTTGGCTAAACCTTATATTTTTAGTAAAAAAATAACAATTAATAATATAATATTTATTTTAAAAACTATTTTATGTCAATTTTGACACTATTTGGTAATTGATTTTTTGTGAAAATCATAACAGATTGATTAGTTCGAAAAAAGTTAACTAAATAAATACTAACATGTCATATTAACCTAGAAAATTAGTTGAATTCATAAAAAGTCTCAAATTACATTTATTTAGGTATTTAAAACATCAATTATGTCAATATTTCATTAATAAGATAATTACTGCATCATCTTTGTGTCATAAATAAATTAAATTATTTAATGTATAAAAATTATAAATAAAATACCATTATGTAGGAAATAATTTTATATTTCTAATGAATATTTATAGTTGAATTTATCTTATGTATAACCCTATATTAAAAATGTTTTACTTATTAAATTTGATTTTAACTATTTTAACCCTTCTTTAAATAAATTAATATTAAATGTCCTAATCTAATCCAAGTGGGCCTAAATGGTCATATTTTATTCCTAAGGTTTTTTTGTCGAATTAAACTTATCCAATAGAATCAGGAAATGTGTTAGGGTAACAATAATATCATTTATACCCTAAATTATCCTATTTACTTTTAACCATGGTAAATAAAAGTAAAAAGTTAACATTCACCAAAAAATATTTTCATCCCATTGATCCACATTTTAGTCCTTGATATTAACCGTGTCTTTTGTATTTTCAAAATTCCACTCATAGAAGTGGTAAGATTAAGTTTTATGAAAAATTCAGTCTTTTAACTACCACTTAGTGATTTCACTATTCATCAAAAAATGAAAGTTTCCAGAAAAATACCAAAAATTAGGTCTAAGAAATATTTGATATTATGAATTAAAAAATTATGTCTATTTTACCAAATTCTAAACATATCATTTTCATTAATTAAATTTAAAAATTAATTCTCATCGTCAAAACAAATAGCGTGTTTTTAAGAGATAATAACTATTAAAAAGATTGACACTTGTTTATGTCTGGTTTAAATGCGAAATTACATCCAGTGACCAAAATTGTATTAAATGGTAAAAATATATTCCTAATATACTTTAAAACCACTCAAATTAATAATTTATCACTATTAATTATTTCGATTAAAAAAGTTGTTTTTAATTAAAATTTAGTAATTTTCACTATTCATTAGAATATGAAAGTTATCCGAAAAGTACCAAAATTTCACCCTAAGCTAATTTCGATATTCAAAATCCAAAAATGAAGTCCATTTTCAAAGATAAAATTTATAAAATTTCAAAAACTGGGTATTACTATTCATAATGGCTAGTTCATAATAATATTATAATAATATCTCGTTTAGTGAAACTTGGTATTGCATACTACACATGCTATAGAGGAAGGTCTTTATTTCGTGTAATGCAAGCCAAGTTAGGGATTCATATTGTGCAAGCTAATTTTGGTGTAGCGTACAACACAAGACATTAATGTAATTAAAAAGAATATTTTTCATAAAATCTCGGGGTGTTACATTCTACCCCCCTTAAAATGAATTTCACCCTCGAAATTCGTCGGGGTTATAAATGGTTTACTACTAGAAATTTTCTTTAATATAAACCCACATTGTAAAAAGGTATACCAAAAAAATGGCTTTAAAAACTAAAGTATAAAACGTAATGGTTACCCAAATTAACTCATCACTGGGTTTTCACGTAGGAGAACATAAGTGAAAATATGGATATGGAAGAAAAATCTAACCATCGAGTTCTGATGGAGAGTGGTAGAGAACATGACTATGAAAAATCCAACATTCACAAAGCCATAAATTTGTGATGATCTAGGGTACCATCTGATTCATCGGATATAAGGGCACTAGGACAACATTTTTGGTTTTCAAGATCATTTCCCTAAAGTTGAAGAATTTGAATTAGAATAAATACTTACTTTATTTTGGTACAATCTAACTGTTGTTCATGCCTTGAACAATTTCCACTTCATCTCTTAAAGAAATGAAGTTGAATTTGTTATTCGTGAAGTGTTAATAGATCATGTGATAGAATGGCGGGTCATTCCATCTGTCTCAAACAAAAGGTTAGAAAAAGTTATTAAATATACATAAGTCGATCTATAGTGAGATTAATCATATATGGTTCCTAAAATGGACTTAAACTTCATATATCATACTGATTAATATAATAAAACTAGTTTCTACTAAACATGGACTTCCTGTATGCCAGTGGTAGGTGATAAAGGCCAGTCGCACTTCGGTTGTGGGTTTGATTCCTACAGCCTTGTCCGATGCGATGGGCTGTTGCCCGTCCTGCAGGTTGTCCTTTTTCTAAAACTACATTAATATAACATCTAATCAATAATATCGAAAAAGTTATATCCTTAAACAATACTATCTTATGTCCAACATAATCCATTCCAATCATTATCTAAAATACTTCGGTCCAAGCTCATAGTATAATGAAAACGATTACTTGAAATGTCATCCACCAACCATCATTTATCCCCCATTATCTTGTTGGTCAAATTACAATCATGTGAATACCATAATCATGTATTATCTTTACAAATGAATACAAATTAAACCTTAGTGAAAACATGAATGATGTCAAAAGTTAACTCTTTACACATACCAAAATCCAAAAATTCTATATACTCAAACCATGATATAACCTTCTCCTTATATCAGTCATGAGCTCATGAATACTATAAAAAATTTAATTTTCTCCTTATCCCTTCATTATGCGCATATCATCTACTTTCCAAAAATACTGGTACCATTCATCACACACTTTCAAAACTTAAGGAAAGACCACATTGTAACAATCCTTAGATGTCTCTTTATTCCATAGTACTGTGAGATTACTTATATAACATTACACTTGATAAACATGTAATCATTCCACTACCTTCTTAAACCATTGATCGAGCTTCAACAATTCTTTCATCTCACATATCATTTGCAGTCTCTTCATCATCATCAACATAAATATTACCCATACGACCATACTGATTCTCTTCATGAGACTTTCCCTTAGGGCATTGGTTTTCATAATTCCCGTACATTCCACATTTAAAACAATTAACCATTGGTGATGTCGTAGTAATACCATTATCCTCATCCATGGTGTTAACTGAACCTTTTCCTTTTCACTTACAGGCTTTATGTCTTTCTTTTCCACACCCAAAGCATCTTCCATTTCCTTTGAAACATTCTTCTTGATGCCTCTTCCCACATGATTTACATAGGGGAAATTGAACTTTCTTTCCTCTATGATCATCGTGAAACTCCATCTTTCTCTTATTAGCCGAGTCAGGAAACTTACCAAATTTGAGTTTATTGATCCTATTATGAGATTGCTGATTCAGCATAATAATGATGTTTGTACTTCCAAATCTCATTTCATTTGATTTCTCTTGAAGAATATCATTCCATTGTCCATCATATCCTCCATTATCGTGAATCTTCCCGTTTCCAACCATTTTCTATAACCCAAAAAGAATAGTGTGAGAGGAAAAAATCATGCTAGGGAAAACAACATAGTAAAGGGGGAGTACCCTCAATATCTAACATCTTAGGTTAAATTATATGATCGTTATTATAGTTCTAGGACTATATCATATACGTATACTTATCCTTAGGGACATCCCTAGACATACCTTAGAAATATCTCTAGGGATCTCACTAACGTTTTTGCATCCTAGTTTCCAAAGGTTGACTAAACCTTTCCTATGATACCAACTGTAACGGTCTGGAATTACTTCCAGTGGACTATAATTGATACCTATCAGGGCACTCCATGGGCGGCTACACCCCATGGGCGGGACACACCACCATCCCCAGTGGCATCCAATTCCTCATGAAGCCCTTGGGCGGAGAGCCATGCTTCATCCAATTCTCACATGTGAGAGTTCCCAAGGATCAGATACATTCCTACCTCCTTTTCCACTGATACCAACTATAGAGACCCGAAGCTTGACGTACATGGACATTACATTACTTTTGTGGAATACATAATACATAACAAAAACAGACAAACAAGGACCGTAATAGTTTAGTGTCTTTGGAAACTTGGAACGTAATCCTTTAATCATGGTGAAAGATCTTCAACATCTCCCATAAAGATATTCCCCTTTTTTTCTTACCTAAAACCTTTCTTTATATCCTAGGGAAAAGGAAACATAAAAGGGGTGAGATCAAATGCTCAGTAAGGGTAAGTATAGAGAACATAAAACAATCCATAAACATTTGAATGAAAAAACTTGAACATAAAATCTAAACATCAAAATCTTCAGCAAAGACATGAATCTTGGAAGTACATAAGGCATATATCATAAGGGAACATCAATCATGATAAAATATCATGGGAATAAAACATGTAATTGTGGAAACCATTAAGCACATGATAGGATTTCCATAATATCCAAGGCATTGCTGCCAAGACCATCTTAGTGGACAAAGTCCCTTTCTGAATCGAGTTCACTCCTCATTCCAGTCCTGTATTACTGAACCGGTTTAACTTGACATTCCAGCCATGTCTATCTCACGAGATATAAATTTTTACCCAATGCATTGTAAAGAGATATAGGTCCCACCCATCTCATAATGAAATCATTCTTACTTGTGCCACAAAATAAACTTAAAACATTCATCATAACCAAAAGAATAAAATGGGTTTCATAAATATCATCCCATCATTTCATAATCCATATAAAACAAATGGACATTTAATCATAATAAAAGTGAACTATGTAAATCATAGAGAAATTAAACTTGAAACATACACATATCAAATAATGTTATCTTAGATGGAAAATGGTTTTGATAAAACATTTGAAATGAATTCTTGAGGAAAATATCCTTTCTTCGTCAAAATCATTTTCTTTTCAAAAAATGCCATGCAATTTTAAAATAAAAGTATTTTGTTGAAAATAGTCATAAAATCATGTAGAGTAAGCTTCATGAAAATTAGGCGTTATGAAACTGTAAAAATCCGTTCACGCCATATAAGTTAAAAATAGCATTCTCCTTGTACTTTTGTCGGAAAAGTCAAAAAGGTACCTCGTAATGTAAACAAAAGAAAGATTTCTTACATATCATGTAGTAAAAGTCAAAAATGGGTAAAAAGGACTTTAAGCATACATGAAAACACTTTTATAAAACATGGACATGGATGATATAAATAACCCCAGTAAATACTTACGAATAAGCAATCTCGGATAAAAATGAGATTTGCAAAATTATCCCTTACCTTAGGTCCGATATGCTTCGTACGTATCCAAACCTCCTATATAATGATTTAAATATTGTAATTGGCTTATTAAAGAATCATATTCATTGTTATTATATCATATATGATTCACTTATGACTTTATATTACCCGTTCCTTTGTAAATTCATGTTAAAGTAGCGTTTTGGGTAAAATCGTTTCATTTGTTGTTCGTGTTTTAACTTTTAATTATTCATATAATTACTTAGATCATGATTAATTACATCCAGAATGTAAAACATGATTTATATATAATATATATTCAGAATATACATATATATAATAGATCAATAAATGGAAAGATATACACCGTTCATGGAGACGGTAGTCCATACGTACGCATGAACGCTGTTTTCGTTTCCTTATTGAATTGAATGGAATTAAGTAGATGAAATATATATATATATATATATGTATAAAAAAATCCAGTAGCTTCAATATGTCATATATTTCATTATTATTCATTATACATACTTTATAATCATTCTTGAATGGTAAATCATGGAAAATGAATCTCGCCGCATTCGTGGAGACGGTAGTCCGTACATACACACGAGCGATGATATCATTCCCATGATCGTGGAATTGTATTTAAGTGTATGTATAATATTAAAGAATTAATATCACTTTACAATAACCATATATAGTTATTTATTTACACCATTATACCCATCAATGTAAGGTGGTGGCGGAAAATAGATTACACCACAGCGTGGAGACAGTATTCCGTACGTACGCACGCGCAGTGATTTCATTTTCCGTAGGATGGATAGATGGTGAAATAGGATTGTTTCATACTTATAATAACATATTAGTATATAAGTGATACTGATGTTATTACTTTATAATGAAACAACTAAATAAGAAGAAGTAGAAGAAGAAATAAAGTTGAAAGAATCGGTAATAGACATTACCTCTTCTTTGAAGCGCCTCTTTGAGACCTCCTCTTAGGGCACTAAAATTGGTCTTTCAAGAAGACCCTAACCTCTAGGATGTTTCTATGGAAGTGGAGAAGATAATTTGGTAGGGGTTGGCCGATATTAAAGTCTCAAAGTGGTGTGAGGAAGAGAGGGAGGAGGTGCCCTTTTATAAGGGAGGAGAGGGGCACCTTTAGAAAAACAAAAAATATTATTTTATTATAAACTCATGTTCGGTTTTTAATAGCTCCAAATTAATTTATTTTCAAGATAAGGTAGGTATGGGTCGAAATAATCGCATCCAATAGAATTTAGACAAGTTTAGGGTTCTATTTTAACCTTATCATTTAGATTTAACTCTAAGTTAAATAATTTAACTTTTACCAGGTCTTTTTGTTTTCTTACACTATAAGGTTAATAAACTTCCTATAACAAGACAAAAGAACCGAAAGTTGTTTATTATTAATATATATAAAATTATCTAAGTCATTTGGGAGAACCTTAGATTTTTAGAAATAAAATAACAATTAATAATATAATATTTGTTTTAAAAACGATTTTATGTCAATTTTGACAGTATTTGGTAATTGATTTTTGGAATAATTATTACAGAATGATTAGTTCAAAAAAAGTTAACTAAATAAATAATAACATGTCATATTAACCTATAAAATTAGTTTAATTCACAAAAAGTCTCAAATTTCATTTATTTGGGTATTTAAAACATCAATTATGTCAATATTTCATTAATAAGATAATTACTGCATCATCTTTGTGTCATAAATAAATTAAATTATTTAATGTCTAAAAATTATAAATAAAATACCATTATGTAGGAAATAGTTTTATATTTCTAATGAATATTTATAGTTGAATTTATCTTATGTATAACCCTATATTAAAAATCGTTTACTTATTAAACTGTGATTTTAACTATTTTAACCCTTCTTTAAATAAATTAATATTAAATGTCCTAATCTAATCCAAGTGGGCCTAAATGGTCATATTTTATTCCTAAGGTTTTTTTGGTCGAATTAAACTTACCCAATAGAATTAGGACATGTGATAGGTTAATAATAATATCATTTTTACCCTTAATTATCCTATTTACTTTTAACAGTGGTAAATAAAAGTAAAAAGTTACTATTCACCAAAAAATATTTTCACCTCATTGAACCACATTTTAGTCCTTGATATTAACCGTGTCTATTAGATTTTTGAAATTCAATCACAGAAGTGGTAAAATTATGTTTTATGGAAAATTCAGTTTTTTAACTACCACTTAGTGGTTTCACTATTCATCAAAAAATGAAAGTTTCCAGAAAAATACCAAAAATTAGGCCTAAGATATATTTGATATTATGAAGTAAAAAATGATGTCTATTTTACCAAATTCAAAACATATTAGTTTCATTAATTAATTTAAAAAATTAAATCTCCTCGTCAAAACAAATAGCGTGTTTTTAAGAGATAATAACTATCAAAAGATTAACACTTGTTTATGTCTGGTTTAAATGTGAAATTACATCCAATGACCAACATTGTATTAAATGGTAAAAATATATTCTAAATATACATTAAACCCACTCAAATTAATAATTTATCACTATTAATTATTTCGATTAAAAAATTTGTTTTTAATTAAAATTTAGTAATTTTCACTATTCATCAGAATATGAAAGTTATCCAAAAAGTACCAAAATTTCACCCTAAGCTAATTTCGATATTACGAATCCAAAAATGAAGTCCACTTTGAAAGATAAAATTTATAAAATTTCAAAAAGTGGGTATTACTATTCATAACGGCTAGTTCATAATAATATTATAATTATATCTCGTTTAGTGAAATTCGGTGTTGCGTACTACACACGCTATCGAAGAAGGTCTTTTTTGCGTGTAATGCAAGCCAAGTCAAGGATGCGTGTTGTGCAAGCTCCTTTTGGTGTAGCGTACAACACAAGACATTAATGAAATTAAAAAGAATATTTTTCATAAAATCTCAGGGTGTTACAAAGAATATCATCATAACACATCAAGGTTCTCATCATATTAGAGAACTTCTATGACCTTATCAATGAAATGTAAACTATAAGAAATTATTACATTAGAATCATGAAGATCAACGATCAATGTGTAATAAGAAGTTTTATTAATATTCAGTACATCAAATATACATGTAATCAAACTAGAAATAGTTGGTCCTAGGGAACCAACTCCAACAAACTCTCACTAAGAGTAGATTTAACTTCCTACGACCTTCATTCCACTAGACCTCACATGATTGTCATTATTATTCTATGTTAATGCTTTACTCAAGGGGTACTCTATGTTTTCTTCCATGTAAATGCTACTCACTTCAACTTCACCTTAATGAGAAAAATCCCTCAAGCAATGAGACTTCTGATGTATGTGCTTTTTCCATTGATGTGACCATGGTTATTTTTCAAGATCCAATGCTTTAGTATTATCACCATAGTGTGTGACATGATCTTTAATACTAGGTATCACATCAAGATATTTGACAAATTTCTACATCTATACAGTATATTTAGTTTCCTCATAAGACCCAATATACTCAAAATCTACTATAGAATATACAACCACAACCTGCTCTGAGCTCTTCTAGCTTACAACACCACCATTCAAAGTGAATATGAATCATGTTTTTGAATTCATGTCATGTTGATCATTTTGGAAACTATAATCTACATATCCTCTAATGAATAGTTCCTCATATCTACCATAAACTAGGAATATATTCTTAGTACACCTAAAATACTTAAGGATAGTCTTGATTTAAATCTAATGGAATTCAACTAGAATAGCTTGATATATTCCCACCACACTTAATGTATAAGAGAATCTATCCTAGTTTATAACATATCATACATGACTAAACCAAGCAACGATTCATATGAAATCATTTTTATTCCATTTATTTCCTCACGTGTTGGAGGAAATTTTTTCCCAGAATGTTGAATGCCATGTGATATTGCTCCATACTGAATATTTTTATTATCTTTTCAATGTATGTACTTGGCATAGTCCAAGAAACCATTTATATCGATCCCAATGAATCTTGATTCCAAGAATATATGCTTCCTCACCCAAGTCCTTAATAGGGAAGCATTTATTCAACCACATATTAATTGTCTGTAAGACCGGTAATTCATTTCAAATGAGTAACATGTCATAAAAATATACTATTAAGAAAACGAGCGTGCTCCTATTAAGATTTTTATATACATATGAATCACATTCATTATTTATAAAACCAAATTCATTATAGACTCATAGAAAACTAATGTTCCATCAACTAGATGCTTTCTTTAATCCATAAATGGATATTTTCAACTTGCATACCTTGTTGGCATCCATTTGATTCACAAACCCTTTAGGTTGTATCATATAAACATATTTTTGAAGGCTCTCATTAAGGAATGATATTTTAAAATCCATTATTAAAATCTCATTTTCATGTAAATCTGTAATGGAAAGTAGAATTCTAATGGATTCTAGCATTGTATATGGTGAAAATATCTCCTCAAAGTCAATGCCTTGACATTGTTTAATACATTTTATAACCAATCAAAACTTATAGGTACTTAATTTTTCTTCCATAATATTTTTATTCTCGAATACCCTTTTTCAACCAACAATATTTATATCTACTAAAGGGTATAGAAAAATCTAGACATGGTTTTGGTATATGGAATCTATTTCAGAATTCAGGGCCTCATTACACTTGGAAAATTTTGTGCCACTTATTTATTCTCTATAGGTTTAAGTATAATTATTATCAACTAATAAAAAGTCACCATACTCAGTGACTGGAAAACCACACCATTAATTTTATCTATCCTCTATAGTACTCTTACATAGTAATTGTGTCTCTAGAACAATATCTTCTTCCATGAGGATTTTTGGAATTTGTTACTCTGCCAAATCTTTTGTATATTTATCATGGAATTCATTTAATTCTATCTCACTCACACTATATATTTTAGAGAAAATATCCTCCTCAAGAAATGTGGTATTTCTTCCAACCACAACCTTTTTTCTGAAGGATTGTATATGTATTCTCTATTTGTTTCTTTGGGATGACCTATAATGACCCATTTTGTGCCTCAGTTAGTAAGCTTGTTAAATGAAGCATCCTTAAAAAATGATTTTCGACCCCACACATGTAAGCAAGAAAACACTTTTTTATTTATATTCCCTAATTTGTATGTTTTAATTTTTTTTCTTTAGCTGGAACTCAATTTTGTAAATATTAATTTATTGTGTAATTCATATCCCCAAAAGGATAATATAAGACTCACATGACCCATAATAGATCTCACCATGTCTAACAAGATACAATTACTTCTTCTTATTACACTATTACACTGAGGCATATAAGGAGGGGTGAGTTGAGATAATATCATAAACTGCCAAAAATAATAAATGAAATCTTTATTGAGATATTATACACCATTTGATGACTGTAGGTTCTTAATATTCTTACCAAGATGGTTCTCAACATCATCCTTGTATTACTCAAATTTATCAAAATAATATGACCTAGACCACATTAATTATAAATATCCATATCTACTAAAATAATCAGTAAATGTTATGATGTG
>CAUJRU010001262.1:0-51016 GCA_963277665.1 Viscum album | reverse complement strand
TTATTTGGAGTCAGTGAAAATTTACAGCGCTTGATTCTGAGACCCGGTGTGCGAAGAATGAAATTTTGAACTTTTTGTATGGTATGTTCAGTAAACGCGCGTGCAGTGTTTTCTATATTTTGAACCGGTGCTTGGATTAAAAACATGAGGACACAATTGAATCCACAATGCCGACGACTTCATCCAACGAGAACTCTTCTCTTTCCACAACCGCAGCATCACACAACGTATCTCGAGGTATAGGATTTTGTTCTTTAATTCAAGTGATTTTTTTTTCATTTCCTCGTTCTTGAAAATTTGACGAACGCGGATCAACCAAAATGAGTTGATCAACGATTTGTACGGAATTGCGGGATGTTGTGGGGTTTTTGAATGATGTTTTATTTTGTCTTTGATAGTTGATTACAACACCCCCTTTGATATGATGTAAACGCGGAGGGCACGAGATAAACGAATAAGGCCCGGACCCTCTACCCCTTCATTGTTTTTGTGGTCTTTGAGAGCGAATTTTTTAAATTTGATGGCAACACGAATCAGAGGGTTATGCTGTGACAGCGCCTTTCTGGGAGGCCCTTAGGTGCAGACGAGAGTGAAAACGAAGCTCTGGAGTGTCATCAGAGCCCCGTGGAAGAAGCTGTAACATCCCAGGTAAATAAAGAATAAGACATTTTCATATTTATTAATATTTTTTAATTAAATATTAATTTTATTTTAATGGGGTTTCTATGTTCGATAGCGTACTCGATACGCAACAAGGGATTTCTTTGAAATATTAAGTTGCACACTAATAATATAATAATTTTATTTTAAATGGTAGTTAGCACGTAGCCGTTATATTGACAGGAATGAACAGAAATAACTAAAATATGATTATATATGTTTTTTAAATGTTTTTACAATTATCCAATAAAAGATAGGCCTAAAATGTGAATAAATTTAATTTTAAGCACAAATTCTCTAATATTCACTAAAAGGTCGATTTACCGCCTTTTGATGGAGAACCCTCTTTAAATCTAGATTTGGTCACTTTAATACATTCTATATGAACAAATAATGTCCTACTTTAGGATGAGGACATCAAAGTTTACTTTGTGTAAATTGTTGGAATTTTTCCGATAAAGTTCATTTTTTTAATGAATAGCGACAAAATACTGTATTTTACTTCAAAATTGCTTTTTCATCTAATTTAATTATATGGATAGATTATCTTTTTAATTGTAATTAGAATATCTTTTTTCCATTTAATCCAATGATGGTCATTAGAATTAATTTCACTTTGAAATTGGATATAAACAATTATCAATCTTTTGATAGATATTGTTTCTTAAAAACACGATATTTGTTTTGACAACGAGAAATATTTTTAAATTAATTAATGCAATTTCTGTGTTTGGAATTTGGTAAAATGGATTCCATATTTGGAATCAGAAGCTCCAAATTATGTAATTATGAACTTTTTGTTTTTGGACATTATGAATAGTAACAATGGTAATTATCTTCAATTATCGCGATTAATTAGTAACCGGGTAGTTAAGGGTAGTAAAATAATATCATAATAATATAAAATGACCCCAACATGTGTCCAAATCTTCTTTTTTGAGTCATGTCCGACCATGGTATGCCTTGTGCCAACCTTGGGACCCCATGGAATCACTTTAGTGTGATAGTGACCTTTTATCATATTATTTTTAAAGAAAGGAAAATATAACCAAACTCTGTAACAACAAAGTAAAACAATTTTAATTTTGTCTACATAAATGATCTCTTAGACTATAAATATTCATTGGAAATCTAAAAATATTTCCTACATCATGGTACTTTTTTATAATTTTTAGACACTAAATAAATTAATTTACTTATGACACCATGATGATGCAGTGATTACCTCATTAATGAACGATTTAAATAAAATGAAAAGATAAGGTAAAATCTAAGACTTACACTTGTCAAAAACCTATTGGATGAGTGTATTTATAACCCTTATCATCTTATCCTCGAAATATATCATTGTGGGACCTTAAAAATCCGAAAAGCATTTTATAATAAAGTAACATTTCATGACCATCCCAGAGTGCCCCTCCTCCCTCTTATAAAAGACCCCCACCTCTACCCCCTTACCCACACCTCTCAATCCCTTGGATCATCCAACCTCTGCTCATATTATCTCTCCACATCCCTCTCTTACTCCTAGAAGCCTCACTTTGGGCAGAAGTCTTCCCAAGGAAGCCTTTGACTCAAATAAAAAAGAGTTACCTGATTTAGAGGTAATGTCTTCTCTCGAGTTTCTTTCTTTTATTTTTCCTTCTTCACTCCCCCTAACATTCTTATTCATTGATTCCATAACAACACCAGTATCCTCAATGTACTAGGATGTTGGTATGAGAAGAATTTTATTTACACTTACACACACCTCCATCTAATTGTTAAAGAATATATTGTTTCTGTGGGTTGCGAATTACTGCCTCACGAAACGATGATTGTTCAATCTTCTTTTAACACCATTCATGGTGGCCATTAAGATGAAACTATTTTTATATATGATATATATTATGTTTATGTTTACTTTATGCTTCTGTATTTTTCTTTTATATCATACCTTTATGGTTTCCATTATGGGTGAACACGATAATCTCATTAGAGGAATTGTAGACTACCACCCCCTCAAAGTGATATGACTTGTTAATACCGTATGTGGTACGTATAAAGGATGAAGTTAATGATATTATATATGATACTATACTGAAATTATAATACTACTATGTATCATTATGTTTTAATTCCATTAAATATGAAACAGAAATGGAAGTAGCGTTCATGCGTACGTACGGCTTACCGTCTCCATGAACAATGCATTTCATTTTTTACCTCTAAATGTAATGTACTATTATAAATACATGTATATTCTAGATATATATGATATATATGATATCCAAATCATGAATATCATTCTGGATATAATGAACCTTTGACCACATGAACAACATGTAATTATAAGAAGTCCATTTTTGACTTAAGTACCAAATGTCGACAAAACGAACGTTATTAACTTAAATGATTACATAATGTTTATATCATGGTAATAAGTGATATAAAATGAATAATAAACTTGAAAAAGGTTCTTAAGCAAGTATAAATTAACTTTTGTTTATTATTCAGTAGATTAATGAATGATCGAGTCATGTCGGACACGATGTAAGGGACTTCGTCTCAATCTCTTTTCATTGAGACATATTTTGTTTTAATACAAGACTTTCCTTTATATGATGTATAAACACCTTTGACTTTTAATTTCATTCAAAGGGAATCTTTTTCTACAAAGCGTTTTACTAAACGACAAAAAGGAATGCTTCTTTTAACGTATGTGGTGAAATCGACCTTTCCGCCGCCGCGAGTATTATTTGATCTTTGGCTTCCTCAACAAGCTGTAATGTTTTTGAAAGAAAATAAATACCATATAATTTATTATGTATTTTAGTATTGAATATGGTTTTGATGATGGATTTGTTATATCAATATATTTAAGTGATATATTGTGATTAAAATGTGGAAATGTTTTATTTCATTTATATTTGTTTTATGTCTTATGATTTTATAATGGTACTTGGACATTTGATGGGTGGTTACATGATAAACAAAATTACGGGTGGTGCCATGAATACCAAGATGGGTGGTTACGTTATAACCTCCAATTCATTGGGTATGGAAGTCGTCCTTATGACTATTCCATTTAGTGACATGTGTGGAAGTCGGCCGTATGGTTATTCCATTTAAGAATGTTTATGTTCTAAGTTACCTTTATATGTTATGTGTTCTTTATATGGGTAATATTTTGGTTACAAAAGTGTAAGTAGTGATCTTTTATTAAGTGAAGAGTATTTACTACTTCACAAAGGTGAAAAGTGTTACTTATGTTAATGTATTCATGGTTTACTTGTTGTTTTGAAAAACTAATAGTTTCATTCTTTGTGTATTCCTTACTGAGCTTTTTATGCTCATCCCATGTTTTTGAAATGTTTTTTATAGGTCAAGGGAAAAGTACATGATGTGATGATAGTGTCGAGGAAGTGTCATGAAATAAACCATGTTTTATTTTAAATATGTTTCCTTTGGGGCAAAAAATGAATACCGTCTTTGATGTAACCGCCTTGTTTCAATGTGGAATGTAATGAATGATTTATGATCTAATTATCTAAAACTCTAAACCTAAAAAGATCCTCAATGTGTATTCTTGAAATAACACAAGATTAAGTAATGTTTTAAAGATGGGTCCTTATAGTTGGTATCAGATGGAGGTTTATATAACTTTAGTAGTTATAATTATATTAAATGATAATCCGAAAATGTTTTTTTACATTATGGTCAAATTGAAATGATATAGCATTTGAAGATTACCATGTAGCTGCATCTAAGACATGTTTGTTCATAATAGTTTTCTGTAGAGGAAACAGGCAAGCAGTGCTAGGAAGAAATACAGAAGAAAATGACCTTCCAAATCAGCATCTTGAGATGGTCGGAATTGGAACTGAACAGTTTGTTGCAGTAATGGTGCAGTTGACTCAAGCGATAAATGGTGGTGGTATCCATGCACGAGATCAGCCAGATCAACTACAGAGGAACATGTTAGTGGTGGAACATTTTATGAGGCAACATCCCCCATCATTCAGAGGATTATCTGACCCTGTGCTAGCTGAAGGGTGGATTAAATCACTAGAGAATATTTTCGATGTCATGGGGTGTTCAGACAATCAAAAGGCTAGTCTTGCTGTTTACCATTTGGAGGGTGAAGCAGATTAGTGGTGGTCGATGATTAAGAATATCAGGGACGCTGATGAGATTGATGCTCTTGACTGAGATTAAGTCAAAGGTATGTTCCTTGAGAAATATTTTCCTAAGGATGTTCGACTTAGGATGGAAAAAAAATTCTTGAAATTGAGGCAAGAGGATGACTCAATGGCTGCTTCTGAAGAGAAGTTCACTCGATTGGCAAGGTATGCTCCAAATTTTATACGAGACCTTGATAATAAAATAAAGCATTTTTACTCAGGATTAAATCCAAAATATCGAAGGGCATTAGCTTCTTGTGAGTTCAAAAGTTATGAAAAGGTTGTTCGATGTGCGGAGAAGGTGGAAATTGTAACACCCCAAGCTTCCACGGTGCACTTCTCTTTGAATAATACAGTAGCGTGTGTTGTACGCAACTTTGAGTTCTAACACACACCACAACCAATCAAACTAGCCGTTATGAATAGTAATACAAACTTTTTGAAATTTTATAAAATTTATCTTTCAAAATGGACTTCATTTTTAGATTCAGAAAATCAAAATTCGCTTAGGGTGAATTTTTGGTATTTTCCCGAAAACATTCAATTTTTGATGAATAGTGAAAAAACACTGAGTTAAAGTTTAAAACCGAATTTTTATTTAAATAATAATTTATTTTATTTAAATTTAATTAAGGTCCAAATAGATACATAATACCTATATAAGTTCAATGTAGTTCATTGGAGTTAGTTTAGAATAATTTTAGATATATAAGAATTTTATTGAACTTTTCACTGTATTTTACCCACCTCCTAGGAGAATTTGGAAATTCAAATAAAACTTAATTTTACCACTTCTATGAGTGAAATTTCAAAAATCAAAGAGAAAAGGTTAATATCAAAGAGTAAAATGTGGTTAAATAAGATAAAAAATATTTTTTTTGGTGAATAGTAACTTTTTTACTTTTATTTACCACGGTTAAAAGTAAATAGGGTAATTAAGGGTAAAAATGATATTAATATTACCATAAAACATGTCCTAATTTTATTTTACAATTTTATATTGACAAAAAACAACCTTAGGAATAAAATATTATCATTTAGGTCCACTTGGATTAGATTAGGACGTTTATTATTATTTAATTCAAAGAAGAGTTAAAAGAGTTAAAATCATAGTTTAATTACTAAAACATTTTTAATATAGGGTTATACATAAGATAAATTTGATTGAAAATATTAATTAGAAAGATAAAAATATTTCCTATATCATGGTATTTTATTTATAATTTTTAGACATTAAATAATTTAATTTATTTATGATACAATGGTGATGCAATAATTACCTAATTAATAAAATATTAAAATAATTGATATTAAAAATATCCAAATAAATGTAATTTGAGACTTTTTATGAATTCCACTAATTTTATAGGTTAATATGACATGTTAATATTGATTTAATTATGTTTTTATGAAGTAATAATTTTGTTATGATTATCACAAAAATCAAATACCAAATAGTGTCAAAATTGACATAAAAGAGATTTTAAAAAAAATATTATATTATTAATTGATATTCAATTCCTAAAAATCTAAGGGTTGGCCAAAATACTTATATAATGGTTGGTGTATCATTAATGAACAACTTGGGGTTCTCTTGGATGTATATGATAAGTTTATTAACCATATAATATAAAAATACAAAGAGATATGGTAAATGCCAAACTATTTAACTAAGAGTTAAATATAAATGATAAGGTTAATATAGTGACCCAAACCTATCTAAAATATATTTTTTGAAAGGATTTCGACCCATCCCCACATTAAACTTTAAATAATCCATTTTGGAGCCATTAGAAACCGAATATGAATTTATTATAAAATAATATTTTAAGTTTTTCTTAAGGCGCCCCTCACCCCTCTTATAAAAGGACACTCCCCCTTCTCTCAAATTCATACCTCCAAAGCTTTTTTTCTCGGACAAACCCTGCCAAAATATTCTCTCAACTTACCTCAATTCAACCTAGAGTCCTTAGTTTGATCATAAATCCAACCTATGGATCCCTATTTATCAAATCAAAAGGAAGAACCCGAAGTAGAGGTAATGTTTTCACCACCCTCTTTCAAGTTCCTTTCTTCTTCAACTTCTTCTTTCTTTGTTATTTACATTCTAAAATAATAATTCCAGTATCTTCTATATACTGTGATGTTATTATAAATATAGTACAAACATATTCATTATTCTATCAATCCTTTGAATGACATGTCACCATACGTGTGTACGTACAACTTACTGTCTCCACGTCGTGGTGTAATGGTTATTCAAAACATTATTATTTGGATGGGTATGATAGTGATGTGTAATTCATGTAAATAATAAAAATATCATGATAATGATTCTGTATATATGGTATACCATCCAATTAAATATTATTTTAATATCAAAAGAATGATATTATCGCTCGTGTGTACGTACGGACTACCGTCTCCACGAACGCGATGAGATTCATTCCTTATCGTATCCTTGCAAGTATAATTATCATTTGATGATTAAAAATAATGTTTAAGGACTTTATATCATTATGTATATAAATAAGATACAACCTATTCATAACAAACATGACTTATGTAACAAAACATATAAAAGAAAATGAGTAAGTTAACACCCGAAATGACGATAATACTAAGATATTATTAACAAAACAATGTTAAAAGATCATATATGATATCATATTAATGTATATTATTCTTTTATAATTTAATAACAATTATTTCACCATTATACAGGAGTTTAACCTACCCTCAACCAAGGAAAAGTACAAGGTAAAGGTTTATTTCACAATCTCTTCATTATCTGAGGTTGTTTATATGTAATTATCTACTGGGACCTCTTTATCATCCACATACATGTTTCTTAAAAATGTATTTAAAATAATTCTTACTATTTTACAAACTATGGTTTAAAGTCACTTATACCCTTGTTGACTTTTTATAAGATGTTTATAAAGGAATCATTCTGTCATTTTCCAAACAAGGTCCTTTTTAACCTTTTCGACAGAATTAAGGTAAGAATGTTTTTTTAACTTATACAGCATGTGCGGCTATTTTCCGCCGTTATAAAATCATCGAATCTTCCCTTAAAATCTTATAAGAATATTTTCAAATTAAATGTTTTCTTTTATAATTATGTGACTTTTAAATGATTTCAAAAAAAAAAAAATAGATATTTCTCTCAAATAGTTTGGATTTCATCTATGTAAACACCCTTTGATGGATTTTAAGCTTATTTGAAGTTGATTTATTATGATATAGAACTTCCATATTGTATTGAAGATTTTGTGATATGTTTGAATTTGGATGTGTTATTTTTATACCATTCATAGTTTATGGAGAAATTATTGACATTTCGTATGCTAGTTTTAATAGGAATGTTTATGTTATGTTTAAACCTGTTCATATGAGGAATGCATTGGACTTAATAAGTGACGGGTGCAGCCTACTATAGACCCTCGAAGCATCGGTAGGTCTCATGAGAAAAACTACTGTCTTGGCACAAGGCCTTGACAAAATCTTATTTGTAGTCTTGGCAAAAGGCCTTGACTATGTGGTTATGATAGTCTGGCATTATGCATTCCATCATTATGAAAGTGGATATTGATATTTCATGTGATTATTCGATTAGTAGAATATCCATGTGAATAAGTAAATGGCATTATTTCATTTTATTTCTGCCATATTATGCTGAAGTCCAAGTTTAAAAGGCTTTTCTTTTAGTTATACACTGCCTTAAATGTTTATGCCTATTTATGAAAGTTTCTGCTATATTGTTATCCTTAATGGGAATCTAAGCTCACCCCTTTCTATGTTTTATTTTTCCCAGGATGTGAAGAAGTATTTTATGAATGACCTTCAGGGATAGTATAAGGGGATATGAGTGTGGAGACAAGATGTTGTTGTAGTTATCACTTTACGATGTAATGTAACCTTTATGAATGTATCTAGTGATTCCAAGGCTACTAAACTTATTGGTCTTTCGAGACTTGATCTTTTGGTATCATGCCAGTGTTATGTAATAATGCACTGACTCTGGGTAACTGGGGTCGGGGTGTTATAGAAATGGAGTTTTCCGATGATCAGGTGTTCTTTGACAAACAACAGAATAGGAGGTCCAATTGGAAGACAAAGGGAAAGAATTAATCAAAGAACCCCCTAGGTAAGAAAATAAAATATCCATCACGTGAGAAGTGTGGTAAAATGCATCTTGGAGAATGTTTATCCATGTCTGGAAAGTGCTTTCGGTGTGGTAAGTCTGGTCATATTTCTCGTAACTATAAGGAAGATGGTCAAGCATGTAAGGAAAAGCCAGCGGTAAGATGTTTTAAGTGTAATGAAATGGATAATTATGGAAATGAGTGTCTAATGAAGAACTCAACTGAGGGAAAGAATCCAGACTACAAGAAAAAATGGGTGGTGAAATCCTTTTCAACTACTTCAGCGGATGTTGGGCCGTCGAATGAAGTAGTATCGGGTACACTGTTTGTTTGTTCATATTATTCCATTGTGTTGTTTGATTCAGGGTCTACACATTCTTTCATTTCTGAAATGTTTACTAGTAAATTGGGAATTACATCTCAAGATATGAATCCTGAACTTATGGTAAAAACACCAGGGGGAAACATTGGGACAAAAAGAAATTATAAGAACCTTCCTATCCTTGTGTGTGGAAAGAATCTACCAGAAAACTTTATTGTTTTGCATCGGGTAGAGTTTGATGTTATTTTGGGAATGGATTGGATTTCTATTTATTATGCTATGATTTATTGCAGAGATAAAGAGGTTTATTTTCAGAAAGATTTTTAGTTTTTATACAATAATGAACCCTTACTTTTGATAACATATCAAGAAGCTGAGAAACTAGTAAACGATGGAAATTAATGTTACCTTGTACATATTTTTGAAAACAAAGGAACTGTTTAGATTAATGATGTGCCAGTGGTAAATGAGTATCTTGATGTTTTTCTTGATGAGTTGCCTAATATTATACCTGATCTAGAAGTTGAATTTACTTCTGACTTAGTTGCTTATTCTAATCCAATTTCAAAACCCCCTTATCGAATGGCTCAAGATGAACTTTTAGAGTTAAAGAAGCAATTGCAGGAGCTATTAGATAAAGGTTTAATTCGACCTAGCACATCACCATGGGGTGCTCCTGTAGTTTTTGTTAAAAAGAAATATGGTTCAATGAGAATTTTCATTGATTATAGAGAATTGAATAACATCACTGTAAAGAAAAAGTATCATTTTCCTCATATCGATGATTTGTTTGATCAGCTCTGGGGAGCTCAGTATTTTTTGAAGATTGACTTGAGGTTAGGGTACCATCATTTGAAATAAAAAGAAGCAGATTTTCCAAAGACTGTGTTTTGTACTAGATATGACCATTATGAATTTGTAGTTATGCCTTTTGGGTTAACCAATGCACCTGCTGTATTCATGGATCTAATGAATAGAATTTTCCATGACTTCTTGGATAAGTTTGTGGTTGTATTCATTGATGATATTTTGGTTTATTTCAAAAGTAAAGAGGAACATGAAAGTCATTTAAGGGTTATCTTGCAAACCTTAAATGAGAAGAAACTGTATGGAAAATTCAGCATGTGTGAGTTTTGGTTGCAACAAATTTCTTTTCTTAGTCACATTGTTTCAAAAAATGGCATAACTATTGACCCTAAAAAAACAAAGGTTGTGGAAGAATGGCCAAGACCCACAAATATAACCGAGATCCATAGTTTTCTTGGTTTGGCAGGCTATTACCGAAGGTTTGTTAAAAATGTTGCATGGTTTTCCAGCCCATTGACTAAGCTAACTCGGAAGGGTGTAAAGTTTATCTGGAAAAAAATGTGATGATTGTTTTCATGAATTGAAAAGAAGATTGGTGAATTATCCAGTATTGGAACTACCTTCCATAAATGGTGAGTTTGTTATCTACAATGATTCTTCATTGAAAGGAATTGGTTGTTTCCTTATGCAGAATGATCAGGTAATTGCTTATGCTTCACGTCAGCTGAAAACTCATCAGTTAAATTACCTTACACATGATTTGGAATTAGATGATTTTGTTTTTGCTTTAAAAATTTGAAGGCATCATTTTTATAGTGTAAAGTGTGAAATATATACTGATCACAAAAGTTTAAAGTATATATTCACTCAGAAATAATTGAACATGAGACAAAGGATATGGAAGGAATTAATCAAAGATTACGATTGTTCAATTCATTACCATCCGGGAAAAGAAAATAAAGTGGATGGTGCTTTTAGTAGAAAAATTAATGCTTCATTAGCCATGCTACGTTTGGAACGAGATCGATTGGTTTTTGATTTGATGAACTTTGGTATAGAAGTTGTTGGTGCAGGAAGTTATTCTGTTTTGTTTTAGGTGTCAGTGAGATCATCTCTATTAGACAGAATTAAGCAAGTGTAGAAGAAAGACAGTGAGTTGCAGAAAAAGGTAGAGCTGGTTCAGAAGGGTAAGTAACCTGAATTTAACATTGATAATGATTGTGTTTTGAGGTTTGGGAAGATATTATGTGTGCCTTGTGATTCACAGTTGAAGAATGAGTTGTTATGTGAGGCTCATAGTACCCCATTTTCAGTTCATCCTGTAAATACTAAGATGTAAAGAGATCTGCGATAGTATTACTGGTGGGATGGAATGAAAAGAGATATTTTTGATTTTACTATGAAGTGTTTGACTTATCAACAAGTTAAAGCAGAGCGGCAGTTACCGAAATGGATGCTTCAGTCTTTACCAGTGCCAGAGTGGAAATGTGAAAATATATCCATGGACTTCATTGTGGGATTACCAAAGACATCTCGAGGTAATAATGCAATATGGGTTATTGTTGATCGATTGACTAAATCTGCTCATTTCCTTCCTATTTGAGATACATTATCTATAGATCAACTTTCTTGGTTTTATGTTAAATAGACAGTCAATTTACATGGAGTTCCCATCTCCATTGTATTTTATCATGATCACAGGTTCACTTCTACCTTTGGAAAGGCTTTCAAAATTCGTTGGGTACTGAATTAAATTTTAGTATAGTTTTTCATCCCCAATCAGATGGGCAGTCAGAACAAACAATTCAGAACTTGGAGGATATGTTACATTCTTGCACGATGGATTACTAGGGAAGTTGGGACCAACATCTTTCTTTGGCTGAATTTTCTTATAATAACAGTTTTCATTCCAGTATACAGATGGATCCATTTGAGGCATTATATGGTAAACGGTGTCGTACTCTAGCTTTTTGGGATGAATTAGGGGAAATGAAGCTGATGGGACCAGAATTGGTAGAAGAGATGGCATAAAAAGTTCAGTTGATTCTGAAGCACATGAAAATAGCTCAGAGTCAGTAGAAAAGTTATACGGATAACCGGAGGAAGGATCTTTCTTTTGAGATAGGTGATCATGTTTTTCTCAAAGTTTCTCCATGGAAAAGTGTGATGCATTTTGGCAAGAAAGGAAAGATGAGTCCGAGGTTCATTGGAACTTATGAAATCTTGGAGAATGTTGGATCAGTTGCATATAGATTGGCATTACCTCCATGATTGTCCCAGGTACACAATGTTTTTCATGTTTCAATGTTGAGAAAGTATATTCCAGATCCATCTCATGTTTTGAGACCAGACATAGTTCAGTTGGAAGAGAATCTCTCTTATGAGGAACAACCAGTGCAGATTCTTGGCCGTAGAGAGCAATTGTTGCGGAATAAGGTAATTCATCCGGTGAAGGTTTTGTGGAAAAACCATATGGTTGAAGAGGCAACATGGGAATCTGAAAATTCTATGAGGGATAAATACCCCCACTTATTTGGATAAGTGAATAAAATTGTGAGGACACAATTCCCCAAAGGGGGGAAGGATGTAACATCCCAGGTAAATAAAGAATAAGACATTTTCATATTTATTAATATTTGTGAATTAAATATTAAGTTTACTTTAATGGGGTTTCTATGTTCGAGATCATACCCAATACACAACAACAGATTTCTTTGAAATCTTATGTTGCACACTAATAATATAATAATATCATTTTAAATGGTAGTTAGAACATAGCCATTGTATTGGAAGGAATGAATATAAATAACTAAAATATGATTTTATATGTTTGTTAAATGTTTTTACAATTATCGAATAAATATTAGAGGCCTAAAATTTGAATAAATCTAATTTTAAGCATAAATTTTCCAATATTCACTAAAAGGTCGATTTACCGCCTTTTGATGGTGAACCCTCTTTATATATAGTTTTGGAAACTTTAATACATTCTATATGAACAAATAAAATTCTTCTTTAGGATGGGGACATCAAAATTTACCTTTTGTAATTTTTTTGAATTTTTCCAAAAAAGTTCATTTTTTAATCAATAGTGAAAAATTACTGTATTTTACTTCAAAACTGATTTTTCATCTAATTTAATTATATAGTTAGATTATCTTTTTAATTGGTTTTAAATTATAATTAGAATATATTTTTACCATTTAATCCAATGGCGGTCATTATAATTAATTTCACTTTGAAATTGGACATAAACAATTATCAATCTTTTGATATATATTGTTTCTTAAAAACACGCTATTTGTTTTGACAATGGGAAATATTTTTAAATTAATTACTGAAATTTCTATGTTTGGAATTTGGTAAAATGGATTCCATATTTCGAATCAGAAGGTCCAAATTATGTAATTAGGACCTTTTTGTTTTTGGACATTATGAATAGTAATGATGGTAATTATCTTTAATTATCGTGATTAATTAGTAACCGAGTAGTTAAGGGTAATAAAATTATATCATAATAATATAAAATGACCCCAACATGTGTCCAAATATTCTTTGTTGAGTCATGGCCGACCATGGGAGGCCTTGTGCCAACCTTGGTACCCCATTGAATCACTTTAGTGTGATAGTGACCTTTTATCATATTATTTTTAAAGAAAGAAAAAATATAACGAAACTATGTAACACCTAAGTAAAACAATTTTAATTTTGTCTACATAAATAATATCTTATACTATAAATAGTCATTGTAAATCTAAAAATATTTCTTAAATCATGGTATTTTTTTTATAATTTTTAGATAATAAATAAATAAATTTATTTGTGACACCATGATGATGCAGCGATTACCTCATTAATGAACGTTTTAAATAAATGAAAAGATAAAGAAAATCTAAGACTTAAACTTGTCGAAAAACTATTGGATAGGTTTATTTCAAACTCTTATCACCTTATCCTTGAAATATATCATTGTGGGACCATAAAAATATGAAAATAATTTTATAATAAAGTAACATTTCATGACCATCCAAGAGTGCCCCTCCTCCCTCTTATAAAAGGCCCCCACCTCTACCACCTTACCCCCACCTCTCAAGGCCTTGGCTCATCTAAACTCTGCTCATATTATCTCTCCACATTTCTATCTTACTCTTAGAAGCCTCACTTTAAGCAGAAGTCCTCCCAAGGAAGCCTTTGGCTCAAATCAAAAAGAGTTACCTGATTTTGAGGTAATGTCTTCTCTTGAGTTTCATTCTATTATTTTTCCTTCTTCACTACCCCTAACATTATTATTCTTTGATTAAATAAAAAACAAGTATCCTCAATATACTAGGATGTTTTTATGAGAAGGATTTGATTTACACTTACACACACCTCCGTCTAATGGTTAAAGAACATACTGTTTCTGTGGGTGGTGAATTACTGCCTCACGAAACGATGATTGTTCAATGTTATTTTAACACCTTTAATGGTGGCCATTAAGATGAAACTATTTTTATATATGATATATATTATGTTTATGTTTACTTTATTCTTCTGTATTTTTATTTTATATCATACCTTTATGGTTTCCATTATGGGAAAACACGATAATCTCATTACAGGAAGTGCGGACTACCACACCCTCAAAGTGATATGACTCGTTAATACCCTATGTGGTATGTATAAAGGATGGATTTAATGATATTATATATGATACTATACTGAAATTATAATACTACTATGTATCATTATGTTTTGATTCCATTAAATATGAAATAGAAATGGAAGTAGTGTTCATGCGTACGTTCGACTAACTGTCTCCATGAACGGTGCATTTCACTTATTACCTCTAAATGTTATGTACTATTATAAATACATGTATATTCTGGATATATATGATATATATGATATCCAAATAATGAATATCATTCTGGATATAATGAACCTTTGACCACATCAACAACATGTACTTATAAGAAGTCAATTTTTGACTTAAGTACCAAATATTGAAAAAACAAATGTTATTAACTTAAATGAATAAATAATGCTTATAACATTTTAATACGTGATATAAAAGGAATAATAAACTTGAATAAGGTTCTTAAGTAAGTAGAAATTAACTTTAGTTTATTATTCAGGAGATTAAAGATCGATCGAGTCAAGTTGGACATGAGGTAAGGGACTTCTTCTCAATCTCCTTTCATTGAGGCATATTTTGTTTTAATACAAGAATTTAATTTATATGCTGTATAAAAACCTTTGAAATTTTATTTCATTCTAATGGAATATTTTTCTACGAATCATTTTACTAAACGAAGAAAAGGAATGTTTCTTTTAACGTACGCGGTGACAATGACCTTTTTGCCGACATGAGTATTATTTGATCTTTGGCTTCCTCAACAAGCTGTAATGTTTTTAAAAGAAAATAAATACCACATACTCTATTATGTATTTTGGTATTGAAAATGGTTTTGATGATGGATTTGTTAAATCAATATATTTAAGTGATATATTGTGATTGAAATGTGGAAAGGTTTTCTTTCCTTTATATTTTTTATGCCTTATGATTTTTTAATGGTACTTGGACATTTGATGGGTGGTTACGTGATAACCCAAATGATGGGTGGTTCCATGAATACCAGGATGGATGGTTATGTTATAACCTCCAATGCATTGGGTATGCAAGTTAGCCTTATGGCTATTCCATTTAGTGACATGTGTAGAAGTCGACTGTATGGTTATTCCATTTAAGTATGTTTATGTTCCAAGTTACCTTTATATGTTATGTGTTCTTTATATGGGTAATATTTTGGTTACAAAAGGATAAGTAGTGATCTTTTATTCAGTTAAGAGTATTTACTACTTCACAAAGGTGAAATGTGGTACTTATGTTAAATTATTCATGGTTTACTTCTTGTTTTGAAAAACTAATAGTTTCTTTCTTTGTGTATTCCTTACTGAGCTTTTTATGATCATCCCATGTTTTTGAAATGTTTTTCCCAGGTCAAGGGAAAAGTACATGATGTGATGATAGTGTCGAGGATGTGGCAAGAAAGAAACCATGTTTTATTTTAAATATGTTTCCTTTGGTGGAAAAAATGAATACGGTCTTTGATGTAACCACCTTGTTTAAATATGGAATGTAATGCATGATTTATGATCTAATTCTCTAAAACTCTAAACCTAAAAAGACCCTCAATGTGTATTCTTGAAATAACTCAAGATTAAGTAATGTTTTAAGCCCGAGTCCTTATAGAAGTGTTGGAGACCAGTGCCAGTGGATGAAGGCGTCAGATGGCGCTCGCCAGCCGTAGAATGGGGCGGTGTCGTACGACGCCGCAGCGGACCGAAGGGGCAGCCAAATCTCGGCCGACCGCATTGGCGGAAGGGTGGAATGTCGCAAGTGGAGGCCACAACTTCAATGCCGCATAGGGGGGGGACCTGCTGCCTGTGGGTCCCACAAATAGGTAGGTAATGGGTCAGGCCGGTCTGCTGCCTAGCGGGCTGAGCCCACCATAGCCCAGCCAGTTTGGGCTGGGACAGTATGCAGGCCAGCCAGTTCGGGCCTGACCGGGTTGGACCAGACCCGAACCCATTTCGCCCCAGATATGCTAAAAAGGTCATAAATCGCAAACCAGACATCCGGTTGATGAACCACATACAACAATAAAATCCTTGGAACGAGATGATCCTTTTTAAATACACCACCTATATTTTGGAGAAAGTTAGAGTATGGACGGGTTGGATCATACCTAAATTCAACTAGGGCCTCAATACTAAAATGCCTATAACTCTCTGACTGGGCATTTGATTGACTCGCCATCTATTGCGTTTGAACCCTTATGACTCGATGGACTATTGGGTTAGTTATTCGTGGGACTTCATGCTAGTTGAAGTATGACCAATGGCTTGAGGAGTGGATCCTACCAGAATCAAGTGTACTATGTACGAGAATCCAGTGGCTGAATGAGACGTGAAGAATGAATAGTGAACCTGTGTGGGTCAGAACCTAGGGATCCTATGTGGCTCACCACCTAGAGATCCCGTGGGGATCATCATCTAGTGATCCTGTATAGATCAACATATAGAGGTCCTGTGTGGATCAACACCTAATGAAACCCTTGACAGAATGAGATGATCTAGCTTTATGACCAATCATCTGTACTTCTATTCTTATGTTATACCTGGTTTGAGGAGAGACATTTGCTTTTTTATTTTGTGATTGAGATCATGCATTTTGTTTTTCCTTTGTGATATTATGAGAGACCTTAAGGGTCTTGGGGTCCCTACTGAGTATTATTATACTCACACATGCACGGGCTTCGCCCACACCTTATTGTGTATTGTACAGACGAAAAGCAGTGCGACTGAGACTATAGGAGCCTAAACCAGGCAGTACACGAAGGTGACTGGTTGACATGGAGAGCTGTAGAGACGAGCTATACCTACCCTTCATGTAGGATCCTTGGAAAACGATCTCATGAGTTGTTTTCTTTTTTTCTATTGTAGTTGTATCTTTCAGTTGAGTTTGTATTCCAGCCCCTTTACTTTCAGTATACACTTTTACTATTACAGTACTACTACGTGATTTTCATCATTTCTTTTTCTTAGTCTGTGTATTTTCAGGTTTAAAGGAAATACCTTCCCGTTTTAGGGATATGCCTTTCCGGTGCTAGTCTTCAACCCCTGGCCTATGGAAGGTGTGATTGGGGTAGTCACAACACGGTCCCCGGGGGACAGGTCGTGACAAAGTGGTATTAGAGGAGTCAGTTCTACTGAAAAAATTGGACTCTGATCTTTTCAATGAAGCAATAATGTTAATTGATTTGTGTGTGGTTTTCAGTTCGGGGAGTCCAGTGTTGCTGCGGCGGCTGATGTATCCATACACTAGGACACAGAATTCGGATTTCTGACTCGGTACATGAAAACAATGATTGTGTGTGTTTTGGAAAGGGTTTAATTTTAATTTCCTTAGAGTCAGCTCATGAGGTATAACTTATTGACCGTGAAACTCCTATTTTTTTCAGGATTCCACCGTGAAGATAGTCATCCAGGATTCCAGAAAGAGTACGCAATGATGGACCACCGAGCGACAAGGCTTCGGTGTAGGGCCCTCTTTCTATGTTGTCACCTTCAGGTGGTGTACTAATAGCACCAACACTCGTAGGTCCGTAGCTACCACCAGCCCCACTAGTATACCTTTCACTCCTACTGATCTTGTTGCGTGAGTTCTAGAGATAGAGGCCTATGAGGTTTTGAGGCGAGACAGATCCCCAGACCGCTGAGGACTGGCTGGAGGCTGTGGCACAAATGTTTCGCTTTGTTGAGATTCCAGGAGATTAGATGGTGATCCTAGCTGCTAGCCTCTTCCAGGGAACAACAGGGAGATAATGGAGTCTGACACTCTAGACACATGAGTAGGTGACACTCTCCCAGTTGTACTTAGAGACCCTCTTTATGGTGGTGTTAGTACCAACAACTTTACGCTCAGTGCGTATCCAGGAGCTTGTGCACTTACAGTAGGTCATCCTATCAGTGGCCTAGTACTAGGTGAGATTCAATGACCTCTCATGATACTCCACTAACATGGTACGAGTACCATTATTCAGGGACCATACCTTTGATCAGGGTCTCTGAAGGGAGATCAGAGCATCGATGATCTTGCTCAATATCCTGACGCAGGTTGGAGTTCTCGAGTGAACATTATTGGTGGAGAGATTCTTAGCTAAGTAGGAAACTATGGTGAGTGCCACCAACAGAATACAGGTAGTTGAGTCATCTGCAGGTGGAAGTAGGTAGATGGATCAGAGGTCCAATCGGGCTAGACCATCCAGTGGACGACCCCATGATGTAGGGTCGGAGGTGCGGAGCTTACGAGACAGAGGAGGTAATCTAAGGACTAAATCATGTTACACTTGCGTCAGATAGGGACACATGGATCACAGATGTCTGACTCCCTGCATAGACGATCAACAGATGATTGAGGGACCGCCGAAGTAGCGGATGATGTTCGAGCGAGGGGGTCCGCAGACGTGGCAGAGGAGCAGGTCATGCAGCAGGTGGTGGACAATGGTTTGAGGTTCTACAACCACCACCACTAGGTGGTCCAACCCGACCACATGGAACATGTGGACATGGGTGAGCTTAGCTTCAGGTGGTATAGGCCTACAACCACAAATCTACAGAGATGATTAGTGGTATGATCTGTGTGTATTCCACCCTAGCTGTAGTTCTTATAGACACATGTGCTAGTCAATCTTTTATTGCCACGACATTCGTTCAGAGCTTGGAGATTATGACAGAGCCATTGGCTCGATCCTTATGATTGGAGACTTCTTTGGGAGAGGATTCAATGATTACAAACTGGTGCCGGTAGTGTGAACATACTCTAGGAGGCGAGAGTTTTGGCTAGGATCTCCTAGTAGCAATGTCGAGGCATTATGATGTCATCTTGGGTTGGAAATGGTTATCCACGGTCCATGCTTATATCGAATGTTTTAGGCATAAAGTGTGATGTGTCTACGAGGATGAGATCATGTTTTCCTTCACCAGTGATAAGAGAACCTTTTCAGCATAGGATGGACTTACGTAGAAGAGGGTGCATCTGATCACTCATCTTTTGGCTAGGATTACCCTTAGAGAAGTTGACGTGAGGATTCTGAGTTATCCTCTAGTGTTGGACCAGTATGCTGATGTATTTTCCGATGATGTTTTGAGACTACCTCCTCATAGATAGGTAAACATCTACATCGACCAGTACCTTGATACAACACCGATATCTATTCCAGCATATCGGATGGCCCCACAGAGCTTCATGAGTTAGGGGTATAATTGGAGGACTTGTAGAGGAAGGGGTTCATAAGGCTTATCATTTCTCCATGGGCATCCCTGATTTTTTTCATCATGAAGGCAAATGGTAGTTTTAGGATCTGTGTGGATTATTGGTGACTTAACTAGGTGACCATGAAGAACACGTACCCACACCCAAGGATTGATGATCTCTTCGACCAGCTGAAGGGATTTTGATGGTTTTTGAGGATAGAACTCAGATTAGTCTATCATCAGCTCAGGGTATGAGACGAGGATATACCGAAGACAACTTTCCGATATCAGTATTCCATTATGAGTTCTTGGTGATTCCCTTCGGCGTGACCAATGCTCCGGAAGTGTTCATGGGGATCATGAACATGATCTTCTAGCCTTACCTTGATCGTTTTGTGGTGGTCTTCATTGAAGACATCTTGATATACTCGACGTCGGAGGAGGAGCATTCCACACACCTACAGATAGTTCTGGATATATTCTGAGATCACTATCTTTATGGAAAGCTCTCAAAGTTCTAGTTTTGTCTATGGGAAGTTCACTTCCCTGGGAACGTTCTCTTTGAGGCTGGAGTTGTAGTGGATCTGGTAATGATAGGGGCAGTGCTTGCTTGAGATCTACCCAGGAGTTTGACTGAGGTGTGGAGTTTCCTAGTATTGGCTGGGTACTACTGGAGATTCGTACCTGAGTTTTCTAGAGTCACAACACCCTTTTCATCTTTGGAAAATAAAGGACAACCCTTCATGTGGATGGAGAGATTATAATAGAGTTTTCAAGAACTGAGGAAAATTCTGACAAGTTCTCCTATCATGAGCCTACCAGAAGAGGGCATTGGGTATGTAGTCTATTGTGACGCATCAGGGGCCGGACTAGGATGTGTCCTGATGTAGGAGTGAGCAGTGATCACCTAAGAATCATGGTATTTGAGACAACATGATCAGAACTATGCTAACCATGACCTGGAGTTAGTAGTAGTGATCTTTTCACTGAAGATGTGGCGACACTACTTGATGGGTGAACGGTTTACTTTTTACTCTAATCAAAAGATTATCATGTATATATTCTCACAGAAGGACCTGAACCTAAGACAATGACAATGGTGGGAGTTCCTCAATGACTATGACATTGATATAGTCTATACTCCTAGTAAGAGGAACGTAGTATCATACACACTCAGTAAGAGATCTGGTCTATAGTTGCTGAGTGAGGCGACAGAGCAGCTAGCAGCGTTGCAGATATACTTCGTGGATAGTGATGGAGCATATTACCTTTAGTCTATGAAGGTTACTCCTCTACTTCTTCATTGAGTAAGGGAGGCACAACTTGGGGACATTGACTATGAGGCCCGACGTGCTCAGATATCCTTAGGACAGGATCCTGATGGATATTCAGAAGGTGGAGAGCACGTCATTCTCTTCAGAGGACGCACCATGGTACTAGTGACGCTACGAGAGGAGGTGTTGAGAGAGTTCTATACATCCCCTTTTTCAGAATATCCTGGTGTGGAGAAGAGGTACCAGGACCCCCGACATCAGTACAGGTGTCCATGGATGAAGAAAGTGATGACATAGTTCGTATCACGATGCCTCACTTGTCAACAAGTGAAGGCCAAGAACCAGGTACCAGCAGGCTTAGCTCAGTCACTTAATGTACCAGAGTGGAAGTGGGATAGTATATCCATGGACATTGTGATAGGGCTAACACGTACGTTAGGGGCCATGACTCTATTTGGGTGATCATTTACCAACTCACCAAGTCATCCTGCTTCCTACCCTTCAGAGAGCAGGGATCAGTAGAGAGCTTGTGATGCCTCTATGTACAAGAGATTGTATGACTCCACGGGGTGTCATCGACCATCGTCTCAGATCACTATGCTCATTTTATATATTTCTTGTGGAGGGGATTATATGAGGCATTCAGGACTTAGCTATTCTTGAGCACCGCCTTTCATCCTCAAATAGATGGTTAGACAGAGCAGACCACACCAACACTCGAGGGAAAGCTTCGTTCTTGGGTCCTTTATTTTGGCTACAGTTTGGAGGACCACCTGCCACTAGTGGAGTTGGAATAAAACAATATTTTTCACTCCACCATCAGCATCACACCATTTGAGTCCCTGTACAGACGACCTTAAAGATAAACTCTATGTGGGAAAGACCCAGGGGAGTTGACGCTTATGGATCCAGAGTTGGTACATGCTACCACGAAGAAGGTGTAGATAATCCAGGAGAGGATGAAGATTGCACAGAGCTGACATAAGTCTTATGCCAATAGAATATGAAGACCCTTAGAGTTTGAGAAGGGAGACTATGTCTTCCTACAGGTCTCACCCCAACGAGGATTACAGAGGGTTGTCCAGGGTGAAAAGATATCTTTGAGCTTTATCAGACCTTTCCAAATCCTCAACAGAGTAGGCGAGGTGGCGTACTATCTTTTTATTCCACCACAAATGCACTGGGTGCCTAATTGTTTCCACGTGTCACAGCTGAAGAGGTACATGCATGATCCATGACATGTTATCGACTGGGGCGAGCTGGACATCGATGATGGGGCGACGTTTTCAGAGTTTCCAGGGAAGATAGAGGATCAACAGGAGTGGGTCCTTCTTCGGCGGTTGATTCCCCTGGTGAGAGTTTTTTGGTAGCACGAGATAATATAGGAGATCAAATGAGAGCAGTAGGCTAGGATACATGCACAATACCCAAATTTTTTTACCTAGTTTTTTTATAGATTTTGGGGATGAAAATACCTAAGTTGGGGAGAATGTAAAGACCCAGAAATTATATATAACTTTTTTTAAAAAATTTAGGATTTTTATGAGTCTGCAAAAATTGACGACGCTTGATTCTGAGGCCCAGTGTGCCAGGAACTGAATTTTGAACATTTTTTAATGTACTTTAAGTAAATGCGCAGGTGGAATTTTCTATCTTTTAAAACGGTGATCAGATTAAAATTCCGAGGGCACCGTTGAATCTGCAAAACTGGGATTCACTTAAGGGAGGCTTAACTTCGATAGTAGTAGGTTGGGTGAAAAAAATTATTTTTTGTGACTTTTAAAGAAATAATAAAATAACACAATAAAAATTGTTATTTTATTTTCATATCTCCGGTTGAGTGGTGGTGATGGGACTAATGGTTTTTCAATCCATTTAATGGATTGACTCTTTGATTTGTAACAACACCGTTGAGAGATTAAGAGGTTCATTCACTAATGAAACTCATCAATCTCTCATTGTGTTAACCTCATTTTCCCCTCTATTTAATTGAGGCTTGGGTTGGGGTTTTTGACACAGCTGTGAGGAAACTCTGGAAATATACCACAACATCATCCACTAATAGAGGACAGAATCTTGGGCGGAAATAATCCAGGATCGACAATTCATCAAACAAGGACTCTTCTCTTGCCACAACCGCAACATCACCCAATGAATCTCAAGGAAGGGGATTTTGTTATTTAATTAAAGTGAATTATTTTTTTGTTTCCTCGTTCTTGAAAACATGACAACTGCAGATCAACCATAATGAGTTGATTTGCGATTCGTACGGAATTGCGGGATGCTGTGGGGTTTTTGAATGGTGTTTTATTTTGCCTTTGATAGTTTTTTATAATACCCTCCTTTTGATATGATGATAAAATGCAGAGAATGGGATAAATGAACAAGGCTCAGACCCCCCACCCCTTCATTTTTTTATGTTCTTCACAGGTGAATTTTTTAAATTTGACGACAATGGGAATTAGAGGGTCACGCTGTGATGGTGACATTCTGGGAGGCCTGTAAGTGAAAAGAGGAGTGAAAACAGAGCTACGGAGTATCGTCGGTGCCCCACAAAAGAAGCACCGACAGACGAAGGGTACAACTAGCCATGGAATGGTGCGGCGCCGCACAACACCGCGGTGGATAGAAGGGGCGGTCGGCTCTCAGTCAGCAGTGATGGTGGAAGGGCAGAACACCGTCACGCACCGCAGGTGGAGGCCGCAACATAAAAGCCACGACGGAGGGGGACCCTCTCTCTACAGGTCCCACAAACAGCTAGGCGATGCCACGTTGTGCTGCCGGTGATAGAGCCAAATAGATATTTGAGTCATTTGGGAAGGAGGGGCCACATGACCCCTCACATGGGTCACGCCAGCCAGTGGGCTAGGATGATCCGCTTCCCAGTGGGCCGATCCCACTACGGTTCAGTCGGTTCGGGCCGGGACAGTCCGCCACCCAACTGATTTGGGCTGGTCCGGGTCAGACCCAGACTAGGTTGGGTCGACCTGAACCCATTTTGGCCTAGATACGCTTAAAAGGAGAAAACTCGAATACCAGACGTCTGTTTGGAAAATCATCTATGAAGATGGAATCCTTGGAATGAGACGATCCTTTTGAGATACTCCACCCAAGTTTTGAAGAAGGTAGGAGTATGTTCGGGTTGGATCGTACCCAAATCCAATCAGGCCCTTCGCACTAAAATTCCTATAAATCTCATACAGTGTGTCTGATTGATGTGCCATCTATTGCATTGGAACCCTTATGTCATGATAGACCATTGGGTTACTTCTTCATGGGACTTCGTGCTAGTTGATGTTAGACCAATGAATTGAGGAGCGGATCCTCCCAGAATCAAGCGTACTATGTACGAGAATCCCATGGCTTCCAAAGACGTGATGAATGAATAACGATCCTGTGTGGATCAGCATCTAGCGATCCTGTGTGGATCAACACCAAACAATCCTATGTGGATCATCACCCAGTGGTCTTGTGTGGATCAGTACCGAGCAATTATGTGTGGATCAGCAGTAGAACCCTTGACAAAAACAAGATGTTCTAGCTTTATGACTAATCATATATACTTCTGTAATTAAGTTATACCTGGTTTGAGATGATTCTTTTGCTTTTTTGCTTTGTGATTGAGATCATGATTTTTGGTTTTCTTTTGTGGAATTCTGAGAGACCTTTGCGGATCTCGGGGTGCCTACTGGGTATTGTTATACTCATCAATGCACGGGCTTCGATCACACCTTGTTGGGTCTTGTATAGATGATGAGCAGCTCAACTGAGACTAAAGGATCCTAGACCAGGCAGTACACGGAGGTGACTGGTTGACGTGGATAGATATGGAGACAATCTGTACCTACCCTTCTGGTAGGATCCTTGGAGGATGATCTCAGGAGTTGTTTTCTATTTTTCTGTTGTAGTTGTATCTTTCAGTTGGGCTTGTATTCCAGCCCCTTTACTTTCAATACACACTTTTACTATTGCATTACTATCACGTGGTCTACATCTTGTCATGTTCTTGGTCTGTGTGTTTCTAGGTTTAAAGGCAATGACTTCTAGTTTTAGGGATAAACATTTCCGGTGCTAGTCGCCAACCCCTGGCCAATGGAAGGTGGGTTTGGGGTAGTCATGACATGGGCCCTGGGGGACGGGTCATGACAATAAAATTGATTAAATAAATTAAATTATTCAGAATTCATTTTAATAGTGCTCATTAGAAGTGTTAATGAAACTAGGTTTCTAACATTTTATTTTTTTGCGATTATATAATTCCTCCTTTTTTGTTCTTCCAATTAGTGATAATAAATATCGGGTTTTATCAGTGCTTTTAGTTGAAATTTATAAAATCGGTCACCGAATAAAGTGGAGTCTGAGGGTTTTTTCTTCTGAAAATTAACATGTCCTACAAATTTGATTTGGGTCCTTCAATTGGACTAAGATATAGTTTTTTGGCTGGTGTGAAAAAATTAAGTACAAGGGAGTTATGAAATCCATATTTTCAAAAGTTCTTCACTGAATTTCATGGTTGAATCACACATTTTTTTAAAAAAATGGGCGGTGAACATGTTTTTCATGTTTTTAAATAATTTTTAAATCATCTAATAAATGAATTATAATTAATCTTTTGTAGTTTTAATCATTATGAATATTTTTAAATAAATCAAATAGTGATTTTGGTGTGTTCATGTTTATAAACATTTTTTAGGTGAATCCACCATGGAAATAGAAAATAGAAAACATTTTGGTAAAAAACATATAACTCAACTCCTTAAAGAGTCAACCCTACCCCATGGACCCACCCTAGTTGGGTAGGTCTAGATTTTCATGGAGACCTATCAAGATGAATGTAAAGGAAAAAATCATAGCATGAGACACATCTACATATCTCTCTTTATTTATTGTTTTCCTTTATCAGTGCTATACAATCATTGATAAAGGGGGGTTTTATCAATACTGAAAAAAACACTACTAAATGAAACCATTAGCAATGCTAAAAGAAGTGTGGATAAAGGATTCCCCTTTATTAGAACATCTTTTAGATCTTATAAAGGTTCTAATTCTTCACACTTTATTTTGTGCTGATAAAGGACATCAAGAATAATATAATTTTTTATACATATTTATATGTTTTTAATAATATATATATATATATATAAGTGTATATATGTAAATATAATATATAAATATGATTTATATACGTATATTATAATAAAAAATATTAAAATCTTATTTCCAAAATTATATATTTAAAAAATTGTCAAATTTATACTAATAAATACAAATGTTTAAATATATATTTATTAAATTAATTAAAAAATGCATATAAAAATATAATATATTAATATTTTATTTAAATAATTAAATAAATATATAAATGAATATAAATTTATTTAAATATAATTATTTGAATTTATATATTTATATTCATATTAAATAATTTAAAATATACACATATATTTGAATGTATAAGTATGCATGTGTGTATATGTGAATATATGTGTACGTTTGTATGTGTGTTTATGTATATATGTGTGTATGTGCATTCATGTGTTTGTATTTGTTTATATGTGTTGTGTGTGTGTGTCTGTATTTATGTGTACGTATATAGAAGTATTTGTTGTATATGTGTATGTTTATGTGCATGTGTATGAATGTATGTCTCTGTGTGTATATGGGCATCTATGTGTTTGTACATATGTCTGTGTGTGTATGTGTATGTCTGTGTGTATGTGTGTATGTATGTGTATGTGTATGTTTATGTTCATGTATGTATGTGTGTATGTGAGTATGTAAATGTATGTTTATGTAGTTTATATATGTTTATGTAGTATGTGTATGTATGCATATGTATGTGTGATTATTTTTAGGTATGTGTATGTATATATATGTACGTGTATATAATTGTATATGTACGTGTATGTGTATATGTTTGTGTACATGCATGTATGCATATATGCGTGCATATGCATATATATATATGTATGTATGTATGTTTATGTCAGTGTATGTGTGCATGTATGTGTACGTGTACGTGTACGTGTATGTGTATGTATATATATCTGTATGTATATGTATACTTATGTCTATACTTATGTATACATGTATGTGTTTGTATGTATTGTGTATGTCTATGTGTGTATATATATATGAGTATATCATTATACAACAAGAAAAATCATTTATTTTTTCAATATGACATATCTCTTTATAGTATATGTATGTATATATATACATATACGTAGACATAATCACATTAAAAGTCATCCGATTTCCTAAAATTAAATTATTGAAATTTTATATAGTAATATATATATATACACATTTAATATTTTTTTTAGTTTTTAATATTTTTTATACATTTTAAATTGTTAATAATTAATATATATATTATGTTTTTAAATTATATAATTAAGAAATATTAATTTTTTAACACTTTTTATTATTTAAAACTTAACACGATTATTGTTTATTAATTTTAAATTATTATATTATTACAAATATATTTCTTCTAAATGTATTTTTTTAATATATATTCGTTTTTATTTTGATATTTATAAATTTTTAATATTTTAGTAACGGATATAATTAACATTTTTTCTATATTTTAATATTTATTTAATTTAAATAATCAAATTTTAATCAGTTTTTAAATTTATTCATTTAATATTATTTATTCATTGTAATATCTCTCAATTTTTAATATTTCCCATAATTTATTGATTTTTAATATTTTTTAATTTTTTAATATATTCAATTTTGATCATTATTTATATATTTTTAGATATTACTGTTCAATACTTTTAATATGTATGTAATTTATATAATTAATTTTATTTATTTTTAACTTAATATATTTTTATTTAAATCTTTATGCAATTACTATTTATTCATTATTAATCAATACTTTATTTTAAACCTATTGTTTTTAAATTTAATTATTAATATTTTTTTCTTTTAATATTTATTCATTTATATCATTTCATTATTTTGTACTAAAAATGTGAATAAAATGTTTGTTTTAATGTGTATGACATAAACAAAATTTACCATCATCGTGACCACTCAATGTTTTAATTATAACATTATAATATTAAATGTTTATATTAAAATAAAATGATTTCAAAAATATTTTATAATTTTTTAGTTTTAAAAATTGATTTTCAAATAAAGGTTATTTTTCTCGTGAAATGTTTCAAGTGATATTTCGAAATCATTTTCATCTAAGAGGACATCCATTGATTGTACTAATGTTTTATTGGGGAAATTATCCAATGAAATCATATTTATCCTTCCTCTAAATGGTTTATGTTTATGATGAAAATATGTTTATGAAACCCATTAATTTTCCATGGGTTATACTATGATGAAGTGCCTATAAAATACATTTCTTTTCATGGGTTCTGATATGATGAATGTTTTATGGTCATGTGGATCAAATATGTATGGTTTTCATAATTTTACGGTGGTTTATTAAAACCATGGATGGTGTTTACGGTATAACCAATGATAGTGGTTATGTTATAACCAAGGATGGTGGTTACATTTTAACTAAAAACAGTGGTTATGTTATAACCAAGGATGGTGGTCACATCATAACCAAGAATGGTGGTTACGTTATAACCAAGGATGGTGGTCACATTATAAAAAAGGATTTGTATGACCTATATCTCCAACCAATTAATTTGTTAATGATATGTTATGTATGAACCTGACTTTATGTTCAGATGTTTATTCATGCACTTACTTCCATGTCCATTGGATTATGTGAGTGTCTGATTTCATGTACTTAATGATATAAGGGAACCTATTTCTATTTATACATGTTTACAATGTTATATTTTTATGTGTATTCTACACATATATGTTGTATTCCAATTTTCTTCTCACATGGATTATTTACTTTGATTCCTTTATTATTTATGTATCATGAACTAACAATATTTATGCCTCGACTTAAGTTTATTATCTATGATATGTAGTGTATGGTTTTAAAATGTTATGATCACATTCTCATATCCTTATTATCATTTTATTATTATGTGATAATTGATATCTCCATTTTTACCATTATTGAGAATATGAGATCATTGTTTATTATGTTTTCTACCTCAGGTTATGATAACAGGTTTCATGTACAATAATTCTAAGAATGGTGCTAGATATGAATAAATTAGTGCGAGATGATGTAGTTCACCTATGAAAATGTTGTTTATGTTTCCTTTTTTCCAAGTGAACTATACCTATATGATTTAAGATTGGATATTTCCATTATTTAATGATTAATGTACTATTAATATGTAATATATATGAATAATTATGGGTAATTATAGTTGCTATCAGATAAATGTTTAGTTAACCATTAGAAACATTGATGAGAAAACACTAGTGGGAACTCATAGAATGAGACTAAGTATAGGATAACATCCTAAAGTGTTTGTAAGGAATATATTTTGTTGCTTACCAAGAAATAAATAACTTTATGGATACTACACGTAGATGTGGTTCTGGTATAGATATACCACGGGGTAATAACTCTGAAAAAGGCACGTCAGGCTTCACTGAAGAATTACATAGTACATGAAAATTGAACTTCTTACACACCTGGTTTGACACTCATGAGAGATATGATTTGGATAATTCAAATTTTCCATATAATACATCTTGAAGGATTTTAGTAGATGGTGACTATAAATGAAATATGGTAAAAATAAAGTTTCATATATTGAAAATAAGTTCTCATGATTTAGAAAACCTATGAATTATTGATCACTCTGATAAATGATTCTTGATGTCCATGCAGAACATTTTCAATTTACTAAGGGATTGAAGATAAAATGATGTTAGGGTGGTGACAAGTATGCTCAAATATAGAACTATCTTATTTTCTATTACTTATATAAATTCCCTTATGTTATGAAATGTATTTAGGAAAGTTTATTTTCATCCCAATGACTAGATGTTTAATTAGTAGTGAAAACACATAATGGTAGGGTTATCAAATCTAAAGTCTATTACTCTTCTCCAGTTGAATTTTGTAGGAATGTTCTTCTTACACACCTTGTTATTCTCCCTATGGTTGAATTTTTTGTTATCTTAGGAATAAATTAACATTCTCTATATAAATTACACACCAATTACTAAGGAAAGAAATTCATGTTTTACATTCAAAACCGACCTATTATCCTCAATCAATGTGACGACAAATATGAACATCTGATGGAAATAACATCCATTGTATGGGTCTTTATTCTTATGAAAAAGGTTTTTTTACCCAAGTTGTTTGGGAAGAAACTCAACATCGATGATATTAATATTGTATGAGTGTTTTTTGATGTATTTCAAGAAGATTTTCCTAGTATCCCACTAAATCAAGAAGGTGATTTTTTAATAGAACTCAAACTAAGTGACACACCTATTTTAATGAATCCATATAGAATAGCCTCAATTGAGTTGCAGGAATTGAAGAAGTAACTCACAGTGAACCTTAACATGCGATTCATTCAATAAAGTGTGTCACCTTCAGGTGCACTGGATCTTTTTGTTAAGAAGAAGTATGAATCAATGATAATCTGCATTGATTAAAAAGAACTGAACAATATTACTATTAAAAACAAGTATCATCAACTTCATATTGATGACTAGTTTGATCGACTACGCATAGATCAATTATTTTATGATATTGAAATTCATTATGAATATCTTTAATTGAGGGTCAATATAGAGGATATACCCAATAAAAAATTTATTACAAGGTATGGACACTATGAGTATATAGTGACGCCATTTGATCAGAAAAATTTCCCACTATATTCATGGATTTAATGAATATAGTCATTATATATTACCTTGATTTCATTGTGGAAGGATTTATTGATGATATTATTATATATTTAAAGAGAACTATAGAGAATTAATAAAATTTGAGGACTATAATAAAGATCCTAAGGAAGGAGAAACTATATGAAAAATTTGAAAAGTGTGAATTTTGGATATAAAAGGTTTCATTTTTTGGTCATATAATCTCATGCGAGGGTATATTAGTGGAACCATCTGAGATGGATGTTATTGAACATTGGTTGAGACCAACAACTGAGACTGAGATCTGAATATTTCTTTGTTTGGATGGATACTACCAATGATAAATGGATAATTTATCATGACTATCTAATCCACTAACCAAGATAACTCAAAAGGTAGCTAAGTTCCTATGGATGAATGAATGAGAGGAAAATTTTGAAGAACTAAATAAATGATTATTCAGCACACCTCTGCTCACATTACCCCATAGTAGAGAATGGTTTTTAATATATAATGAAAAATCCAAGATTGTATTGAGATAAATTCTCTGGAATAATGACATGGTTATAGTTTATGCCTCATGACAATTAATTGTTCATGAGAAAAATTATCCAACTCGTGATTTGGAGTTAGCTATGGTAATTTTTTCATCAAAGAAATGAAAGCATTATCATTACTGATAAAAGTAAAATATATATTCAAATCATAAAATTTAAAAGTATGTATTAACACAAAAGGAGTTGAATATTATCTAGAGAATATTGTTGGAGTAGATTAAGGATTATGACTACTCAATACATTTTTACCCCTTGAATTAAAATATGGTGGTCGATGCATTGATTCAAAAGAATCATACTAGCTTATCCATGATGAGGATCAATAGAGATCCAATATTTTTGGATTTCCAAATGATGGATCTAGAAATCCTGTAGGAAGGGGACAAATCATATCTTTCTCAAATTATTTTTCAACCATCTATACAAGTGAAGATTAAAGAGGCGCAAAAGAAAGATATAGTGCTACATAAGAACATGAGAAATGTTCCCAATTTCAACCTTGATTGTGATGGAATAATAAAGATTTGGAATAGTTTATGTGATCCATATATACCAGATTTAAGGAATGAGTTGACATAGGAGGCTTATACTTTTTCATTCTCTATTCAGGTTGGAGGTACATAGATAAATAGAGATATTAAATAGTATTTTTTAGTGATAAAATAAATAGATATATTACATTGTTTATATCTTGACACATGGTATATTATCAATTTAAGGTTGAGAGGAAGAATTATATGGAGATGCTACAATCATTATGTATACCATAATGGAAATGGAAAAACTTCACCATGAGTTTTTCATTGGACTCCCCAAAACATCTAAATGGAATATTCTTATATGTGTTGTAGTTAATCACCTTACTTAGTAAATTCACTTCATCCCCATTAGAGAAGAGTTCTCTCTGAATCAACATTATAGGATATATATTAAAAAAGTTGTAAGTATGCATGGAGTTTGACAATCTATTACACCTAATCAAGATTTGAGGTTTACCATGATGTTTTGGTGAAGTATTTAGAAAGAATTTAATACAAAGATGAGTTTAAAAAATGAGTACAATTCTTATATAAATGGACCATTCAAGAGAAAAATAAAAAACATATAGGAAACTTTATAATATTTTTATATAGGTTTCAAATGTGTTTGGGATTAATACCTTCCTCTAGTTGAGTTTTCTTACATAAATTTCTATTATTTGAGGATTTAGATGGCTACTGATGAAGGACTTTATAGAAAGAAGTTTAAAACTCCAACATAATGGGATACACTTACAAAAATAAATCTATTAGGAATATAGTTGGGCGAAGTAATAGAATATAATGTTAGATCCATTAAAAAAAACTAATGGAAACAAAAATTTGGCAGAAAAGTTATCCTAACAATCACCAACATGATTTGGAATTTGTAGTTGGTGACAAGGTGTATCTAAGAATTTCTCCATGGAATATGGCAATGAGATATTGGAGGATAAAAAAATAATTCCTAGATATATTGGCTCCTTTGAAATTATTCATCATATCAGGATTGTATCTTATCATTTGGAGCTTCCATAGAACCTATTTTGGATTCATGATGTGTTCTATGTATCTCTCTTAAGGAAGTACATACCTAACCCATCACATGTACAAAAATTGTAACGCCCCGACCCCAGCTACCCAGAGTCGGTGCATTACTACATAACATTGGTATGATCACAAAAGGTCAAGTCTCGAAAGATCGATTAGTTTAGTAGCCTTGGAAACACTAAATACATTCATAAGTCTTACATTACATTATAAAGTGAAAAACTACAACAAAATAGTCTCCATAGTCCACACTCATATCCCCTCAGACTATCCTTGCAGGTCAGTAATAAAATACTTTTTCGCATCCTGGGAAAAATAAAACATATAAAGGGGTGATCTCAGATGCTCAGTAAGGATAACAATATAGTGGAAACTTTCATAAATAAGCTTAAACATTTAAGGCAATGCATAACTAAAACAAAAGCCTTTTAAACTTGAACTTCAGCATAATATGACAGAAATAAAATGAAATAATGCTATTTAATTATTCACATGGATATTCTACTAGTCGAATAATCACATGCAATATCAATAACCACTTTCATAATGATGGAATACATAATTCTAGACTATCATAACCACAAAGTCAAGGACTTGTGCCAAGAATACAAATAAGATTTTGTCAGGGCCTTATGCCAAGAAACTAGTTTGTCTCATGAGACCTAACGATGCATAGAGGAGCTATAGCAGGCTCCACTCGCCACTTACTAAGTCCAATGCATTCTTCATATAAATAGATTTAAACATTACATAAGCATTTTTATTAAAACTAGTATACAAAATGTCAATTCTTTCTCCATAAACCATGAATGGTATAAAAATAACACATCCAAAGTCAAAAATATCACAAAACCGTCAATACAATAAGCTTTAAATCTATCAAAGGATGTTGACATAGAAGAAATCAAAACTATTTTATAGAAATAACTTTTTTTTTGAAATCATCGAAAAGTCACACATTTATAAATGAAGTAATTTAAAAGATATTTTTGAATCAAAGTGTCCCATACCACTTTGAAACATTTAAAAGGAGTTCTAATTTTAAAACATTAATTTCTACACAAATAAATCCTTAAAATCATTTTGAAAACAGGGAAATTAATTAAAAATATTTAGAAACATAAATCTTTAAAACATTTAAAATTCTGATCTTGATAAAGAGTACTTTTCACAAATTCTTAAAATATTCATTTTGAAATCATTTAAAAGTCACATAATTATAAAATAAAAAATTTACTTTCAAAATATTTTTATAAGCTTGTAAGTTAAGCTTCGACAATTTTATAATGGTGGAAAATAGCCGCACCCTCCATATAAGTTAAAAAAAGACATTCTAACCTTAATTCTGTCAAAAAGGTTAAAAAGGTCCTTGTTTGGAAAACAACAAAAAGATTCCTTTATAAATTTCTTATAAAAAGTAAAAAAATGGTATAGATGACTTTAACCCATATACTATAAAATAGTAATAATGTTTTGAAATAAATTTTTAAGAAACATGGATGTGGATGATAAAGAGGACCCAATAGATAATTACGTATAAACAACCTCAGATAATGAAGAGATTGTGAAATAAACCCTTACCAATTTGGTAACTTACGAAACATACACCCCATGAAAGAGGTATCATACAATGAATATATAAATACAAATAAATTAAAGTTTATTACACAAATAATATAATTATGGGTAGTACATACACCACACAAAACGTAATAGTGGCAATATGGCATGAATCTCACGGGAATAAGGAGTGAGATGAAAACCCCTTACCTTGTACTTTTCCTTGGTAGAGGGTAAGTTAACATCTTTTATAATAGTTAAATCATTGTTATTAAATTATAAAATAATAATATACATAAATATGATATCATATATGATCTTTTAATATTGCTTTGTTAATAATATTTTAGTATTATTGTCTTTTCAGGTGTTCACTTACACGTTTTATTTTATAAGTTTTGTTACATAAGCTGTGTTTGTTATCCATAGTTTGTATCTTATTCATATCCAGAATGATATAATGTCCCTAAACATTATTTTTAATCATCAAATGAAAATTAGTCTTGAATGGATACAATGGGGAATGAATCTCATCACGTTCGTGGAGACGGTAGTCCGTATGTACGCACGAGCGACAATATCATTATTTTGATATTAAAATAATATATAATTGGATGGTGTATCATATATACAGAATCATTATCATGTTATATTTATTATTTACATGAATTACATCTCATTATTATACCCATCCAAAAAATAATGTATTGAATCACAATTACACCACGATGTGGAGACGGTAAGCCGTACGTACTCACGTATGGTGACATGTCATTCAAAGGATGGATAGAATACTGAATATTGTTGTAACATATTTATAATAACATCAAATTATATAGAATATACTAGATTTATTATTTTAGAATGTAAATAACAAAGAAAGAAGAAGTGGAAGAAGAAATGAACTTGAAAGAGGGTGGTGAAAACATTACCTCTTCTTCGGGTTCTACCTTTTGATTTCATCAAAAGGGATCCATAGGTTGGCTTTAGGATCAAAATAATGACTATAGGTTGAATTGAGTGAAGTTTATAGAATATTTGGGCAGGGGTTGGCTGAGACAAAATGATTTTAAGGTGTGAATTAGAGAGAAGGGGGAGTTCCCTTTTATAAGAGGGGTGAGGGGCACCTTAGGAAAAACATAAAATATTATTTTATAATAAATTCATATTCGGTTTATAATGGCTAAAAATTGATTTATTTCTATTATAAGTTGGTTATGGGTCTAAATCCACTCAATAAATAGGTTTTATATAGGTTTGGATCACTTTATTAACCTTATCTTTTAGTTTTAACTCTTTGTTAATTAGTTTGACATTTACCATGTCTCTTTGTATTTTTATATTATATGGTTACTAAACTTACTATAAACTTCCAAGAGACCCCCAAGTGGTCCATTAATGATACAACTATCATGATATATGTCCTTTGGCCGAATCTTATATTTTTAGGAATATAATATCAATTAATTATATAATATTTGTTTTAAAAACTCTTTTATGTCAATTTTGAAACTATTGGGTATTTTGTTTTTGATAAATTCATAACAGCATTATTACTTCTAAAAAAATTTATATAACCAATACTAATATTTAATATTAACCTGGAAAATTATTGTAATTCATAAGAAGTCTCAAATTACATTTATTTGGGTATTTATAATATCAATTATTTTAATATTTCATTAATTAGGTAATTACTGCATCATCATTGTGTCATAAATAAATTAAATTATATAATGTCTAAAAATTATAAATAAAATACCATTATGTAGGAAATATTTTTATCTTTCTAATTAATATTTATAATCGAATTTATCTTATGTATAACCCTATATTAAAAATGTTTTAGTTATTAAACATTGAATTTAACTCTTAACTCTTTTTTGAATTAAATAATAATAAATGTCCTAATCTAATCCAAGTGGAACTAAATGATAATATTTTATTCCTAAGTTTGGTTTTGGTAGATATAAACTTGTCTAATAGAATTATGACATGTGTTAGGGTAATATTAATATCATTTTTACCCCTAATTACCCTATTTAATTTTAACCGTGGTAAATAAAAGTAAAAATTTACTATTCCCCAAAAATTATTTTAATCTTATTGAACCACATTTTAATTATTGATATTAACCATGTCTCTCAGATTTTCGAAATTCCACTCACAGAAGCGGTAAAATTAAGTTTTATATGAATTTGCAAATTTTCCTAGGAGGTGGGTAAAAGACGGTGAAATGTTCAATAAAATTTTTATATATCTAAAATTATTATAAACTGACTCCAATGAATTACATTTAAGTTATATAGGTAATATGTATCTATTTTGACCTAAAATAAATTTAAATTAAATAAATAATTATTTAAATAAAAAATTGGTTTTAAACTATAACTCAGTGTTTTTCACTATTCATCAAAAAATGAAAGTTTTCAAAAAAATACCAAAAATTCACCCTAGGATAATTTCGATATTCCAAATCCATAAATGACGTCTGTTTTTCCAAATTCAAAACATATAAGTTTCTTTTATTAATTTAATATTAATTCCCATTGTTAAAACCAAAAGGCATATTTTTAAGAAATAATAACAATCAAAAGATTGACACTTGTTTATGTCCAATTTCAAAGTGAAATTACTTACAATGACCAGAATTGGATTAAAAGGTAAAAATATAATCTATTTTTACTTATAAACCATTAAAATTTATAATTTAACACTATAAATTATTTTGATTAGAAAAGTTGTTTTCAGTTAAAATATAGTATTTTTCCCTATTTACCCAAATATGAAAGTTATCAAAAAAAACCAAAAAATTATTGAAACTAAATTATTATGTCCTGATTCTAAAGAAGAAGTTTATTTTTGTGAAATTTAATATATAAATGTTTCAAATATTGGATTTAAAAAGGGTTAACCATTAAAAGACAATAAAAGTGCATTTTTTAAAAAATACTTCTTTTATCTGAAAAAAATGAATTAGTTCTCACATTATGTCTAATAAACTCATAATATGGATTATAAAATTATAAGGATTATATAATGTTCAAAATTCAGTTAATACCATTCATAACTGCTTTTGAATGGCTAGTTTGGTAATCTTGTGGTGCGCTTGAACTCAGTGTTGCGTGTAGTGCAAGTTTTTGAATTAGTTTGAAGAAATAACATACTATGAAATCATGGGGTGTTACATTATTCCCTCATTCAATAAATTGTGTTCTCTCAATTTTAAATTGTTCATCTAAAATAAAAGGTTGAAAATAGAAAATACCTTTGTGGGTAAACCCACATCGGAAATTGGGTTAATAAAATTTAGTTTTAATAAGAGGAAAAAGGGGAATGAAAAAGTCACCACCAAATTATGATCTCGATTAGGAGAAAATTGGTGGAAATTAGAGACAAATAATTAGAGAAAAACTTAAATATTTATAGGGATTGATTAAGGTTATAAATCACAAACAATTATAGAATTGTGGGCCTCAAATCCACTAATCTATGATGATTTAAAATACCATCAGTTCAAAAAAACCTAAGGTATTAGGATAATAATTTTTTTTAAAGATACCTTACATAAAGTTTAAGAATTTATTTATTTATAGAATAAGAGAATAAAAAAATGTATACTTGTAAAGTAGAGTTCCAACCATTAACTAATTTCTACCACAAACTCATCTTTCACTCTAAAACATAATAGAACTTAAAAGAATATCCTATTTATCCAATTCTTATAAGGTTACAGAAAAAATAAATTTAGAATTCATCTACCAGACCCTTTAAAAAAACTACATTATTCAATCTAGGACATCACATGGGTCAGTGGTAGGTGATACACCCTAGTCTCCCTTTGGTTACAGGTTCAAGTCTCACGGCCTTGACGGACACGACGGGTTGCCGCCCGACCTCCGGGTTGTCCTTTTCATGGAAATCCAAAAATAATCTCAAACTAGACTTATCCAAAATACTTCTGTCTAAACTCATAGTCCACAATTTATAGGGAAGTTAAACACAATGAATATCCTTTTTTCCATGTAATAACATGTAAACACCTTCATCATGTATTCTTTTAAAACACTGCAACATCCTGAATTACCATAAAACCTTATTGATTACATTCATGCTCCATTATTCATTATAGAATGCTAGATATACTCCTTCTATCTAAAAAAGTTGTAAACTCAAACAATGATGGAATATACAAATCATTAATCACTTTCTTGGTAGTCAAGAATATCCAATATAATTTATCCAAATCAATCATGTATTATTCCAAAATCACTACCTCGGTATCAGAACCATATTATGGTTTATCTTTCTCTCAACCATATATTTTCCAAAAATTTAACCTGCTATTGATTCACTTTTCTTGGTTCCACACAATCTCAAGTCCTTAATAAAATAGTATTGCTGTACAATCCTTATATACTCTATAATTATTATAACCAGTACATCGTTGATACAACACTTAAATGACATAATTCTTTAATAACAACATAAGAACTCTAATCATTCCTGCTCATCTGTGGTAGTATCATAACATGATTATTATCCAATATCATCATTTGGGGAATACTCTGATGATTTTGACATTGGTTCTCATAGTGTCCCAACTATTTGCAGATGAATAATTTTACATTTGAAACCTTTTTCTTACCCTTATAGTCACATACTTGGTGTCATTTTTCTCCATACTTATAACAAACTCCCATTCCCTTCAGGAACGTTCCAGGGTGTTTCTTCCCATAGTTATCACATATGGGAAAAATTCTTTTTTTCCCTCTTCCCTTTATCCATCTTTCTCTCTTATATCCTTTTCTTCTCTTGCTTTCCTTCAATGCCATAGGAACCATAGAATTCATTAATTATCTTATAAACACATGATACTATTTCTTCATATGTTGAGAATACATGGGAAACTATTTCCCTTCTAAATTTTGGCTTAATACTGTGAAAGATATGATCCTTCTTACTCTTTGGATCATATGTATTTCTAGAGTTCACATTCCTTCTATTGGGCACCATTTCTATACAATGACATACACTAGATTATTATATGAATCACAATACATAAATACAAACTTGTAAAACACTTAACATAAATTGAACAGTTTATGGATATAATCCACAATCATAAAAAATGTTTTCTTTGAGGAAGTATATACTCATAAACCCTTCAAAATGGGTTGTAAAGAAAATGAGATTTATCCTAAGCATATCCCCCGGGAGTGTCGTAACCAAGAGTGCATCAAGGACCATTGTCGTGCACCAGTTCCTATTCGAGTCTACCTCAAAGTGGTGTTTTCGGGTTTTACCCATAGATACATCTATGCCAGAGCCGCCTCTACCTACTCATATCCAGATCAGGATGTATTCCTCAGAAAACTCACAAAATTTCTACAATACCAAAATTCTAGGAAGTTCTTCTATACTAATACTCAAAGTCTATCTTAGGGATTTGTGCTCTAATCAGAGTTTATCTAAATCTAGATTCCAAGGTTTGTACTAAACTTCCTCTAATACCAACTGTAACACCCCGAACCTAGTTACCTAGAGTCGATGCATTACTATATAACATTGGAATGATCACAAAAGATCAATTCTTGAAATAACTATTAGTTTAGTAGCCTTGGAAACACTAGATACATTCATACGTCTTACATTACATCATAAAGTGAAAAACTACAACAACATAGTCTTCATAGTCCACACTCATATCCCCTCAGACTATCCCTGCAGGTCAGTAATAAAATACTTTTTTGTATCTTGGGAAAAATAAAACATAGAAAGGGGTGAGCTCAGATGCTCAGTAGGGATAAAAATATAGTGGAAACTTTCATAAATAAGCTTAAACATTTAATGCAATGTATAACTAAAAAAAAGCCTTTTAAACTTGAACTTAAACATAATATGGAAGAAATAAAATGAAATAATTCCATTTACTTATTCACATGGATATTCTACTAGTTAAATAATCACATGCAATATCAATAACCACTTTCATAATGATGGAATGCATAATGCCAGACTATCATAACCACATAGTCAAGGCCTTGTGCCAAGACTACAAATAAGATTTTGTCAAGGCCTTGTTCCAAGACACTAGTTTGTCTCATGAGACCTACCGATGCATTGAGGAGCTATAGCGGGCTCCACTCGTCACTTACTAAGTCTAATTAATTCCTCATATGAATAGGTTTAAACATTACATAAACATTCATATTAAAACTAGTATATGAAATCTCAATTATTTCTCCATAAACCATGAATGATATAAAAATAACACATCCAAAGTCAAAAATATCACAAAACCGTCAATAAAATATGATTAAAATCTATCAAAGGATGTTGACATAGATGAAATCAAAACTATTTGAGAGAAAAATATCTTTTTTTGAAATCATCGAAAATACACACATTTATAAAGGAAGTAATTTAAAAGAGATTTTTGAATCAAAATGTCCCATACCACTTTGAAACATTTAAAAGGAGTTTTAATTTTAAAAATTTAATTTCTATATAAATAAATCCTTAAAATCATTTTAAAAACAAGGAAATTAATTAAAAATATTTAGAAAGATAAATCTTTAAAACATTTAAAATTATGATCTTGATAAAGAGTACTTTTCACAAATTCTTAAAATATTCATTTTGAAATCATTTAAAAGTCACATAATTATAAAATAAACCATTTACTTTCAAAATATTCTTATAATCTTGTAAGGTAAGTTTCAATGATTTTATAACGGTGGAAAATAGCCACACCCACCGTATAAGTTAAAAAAAATACATTCTTACCTTAATTCTGTCGAAAAGGTTAAAAAGGACCTTGTTTAGAAAACGACAGAAATATTCCTTTATAAACATATTTTAAAAAGTCAAACAAGGGTATAGATGAATTTAACCCATATTCTATAAAATAGTAAGAATTTTTTGAAATAAATTTTTAAGAAACATGGATGTGGATGATAAAGAGGTCCTAGTAGATAATTACGTATAAACAACCTTGGATAATGAAGAGATTGTGAAATAAACCCTTACCAATTTGGTAACTTATGAAAAATACACCCCATTAAAGAGGTATCATATAATGAATATGTAAATACACATAAATTAAAGTTTATTACACAAAGAATACAATTATGGGTAGTACATCCACCACACAAAAGGTAATAGTGGCAATATGGCATGAATCTCACTGGAATAAGAAGTGAGATGAAAACCCCTTACCTTGTAATTTTCATTGGTCGAGGGTAGGTTAAACTACTGTATAATAGTTAAATCATTGTTATTAAATTATACAACAATAAAATATATAAATATGATATCATATATTTTCTTTTAATATTGCTTTGTTAATAATATTTTAATCTTATCGTCTTTTCAGGTGTTCACTTACTCGTTTTATTTTATATATTTTGTTACATAAGATGTGATTGTTATCCATAGGTTGTATCTTATTCATATCCACAATGATATCAAGTCCTTAAACATTATTTTTAATCATAAAATGAAAATTAGTCTTGAATGGATACGATGGGGAATGAATCTCATCGCGTTTGTGGAGATGGTAGTCCGTATGTACGCACGAGCAACAATATCATTATTTTGATATTAAAATAATATATAATTGGATGGTGTATCATATATAAATAATAATTATCATGTTATATTTATTATTTACATGAATTACACTTCATTATTATACCCATCAAAAAAATAATGTATTGAATAACAATTACACCACGACGTGGAGACGGTAAGCCGTACGTACTCACGTATGGTGACTAGTCATTCAAAGGATGGATAGAATTATTAATATGTTTGTACCATATTTATAATAACATCAAATTATATAGAAGATACTGGAGTTATTATTTTATAATGGAAATAACAAAGAAAGAATAAGTGGAAGAAGAAAGGAACTTGAAAGAGGGTGGTGAAAACATCACCTCTTCTTCAGGTTCTTCCTTTTGATTTGATCAAAAGGGCTCTTTAGGTTGGCTTTTGGATCAAACTAAGGCCTCTAGGTTGAATTGAGGGAAGTTTAGAGAATATTTGGGCAGGGTTCTACCGATCCAAAAGGCTTTTAAGGTGTGAATTAGAGAGAAGGGGGAGTTCCCTTTTATAAGAGGGGTGAGAGAAACCTTAGGAAAAACTTAAAATATTATTTTATAATAAATTAATATTCGGTTTATAATGGATAAAAATTTATTTATTTCTAGGATAAGGTTGGTATGGGTCTAAATCCACTCAACCAATAGGTTTTAGATAGGTTTGGGTCACTTTATTAACCTTATCTTTTAGTTTTAACTCTTTGTTAATTAGTTTGACATTTACCACGTCTCTTTGTATTTTTATATTATATGGTTAATAAACTTACTATAAACTTCCAAGAGACCCCCAAGTGGTCCATTAATGATACAACTATCATTATATATGTCCTTTGGACGAATCATAGATTTTTAGGAATAGAATATAAATTAATAATACAATATTTTTTTTAAAAACTCTTTTATGTCAATTTTGACACTATTGGGTATTTTGTTTTTGATAAATTTATAACATCATTTTTAATTATAAAAAATTCATATAACCAATCTTAATATTTAATATTAACCTATAAAATTATTATAATTCTTGAAATGTCTCAAATTACAATTATTTGGGTATTTATAATATCAATTAGTTTAATATTTCATTAATTAGGTAATTACTGCATCATCATTTTGTCATAAATAAATTAAATTATTTAATGTCTAAAAATTATAAATAAAATAATATTATGTAGAAAATGTTTTTATATTTATAATTAATATTTATAATCTAATTTATCTTCTGTATGACCCTATATTAAAAATGTTTTAGTTATTAAACTTTGATTTTAACTCTTTTAACTCTTCTTTGAATTAAATAATAATAAATGTCCTAATCTAATCCAAGTGGACCTAAATGATAATATTTTATTCCTAAAGTTGTTTTTGGTCGAGATAAACTTGTACAATAGAATTAGGACATGTGTTAGGGTAATATTAATATCATTTTTACCCTTAATTACCCTATTTACTTTTAAATGTGGTAAATAAAAGTAAAAAGTTACTATTCACCAAAAATTATTTTTATTTTATTGAACAAAATTTTACTCTTTTATATTAACCGTGTCTCTTGGATTTTAGAAATTCCACTCACAGAAGCGGTAAAATGATGTTTTATGTGAATTTGCAAATTTTCCGAGGAGGTGGGTAAAAGACGGTGAAAAGTTCAATAAAATTTTTATATATCTAAAATTATTATAAAACGAATACAATGAATTACATTTATATTATATAGGTATTATGAATCTATTTTGACCTAAAATAAATTTAAATTAATAAATAATTATTTAAATAAAAATTTGGTTTTAAACTATAACTCAATGTTTTTCACTATTCATCAAAAATTGAAAGTTTTCAGAAAAATACCAAATATTCACCCTAGGCTAATTTCGATATTACAAATCCATAAATGAAGTATATTTTACCAAATTCAAAACATATAAGTTTCATTTATTAATTTAAAATAAATCCCCGTTGTTAAAACCAAAAGACGTATTTTTAAGAAATAATAATTATCAAAAGATTGAAACTTGTTTATGTCCAATTTCAAAGTGAAATTACTTAGAATGACCAGAATTGGATTAAATGGTAAAAATATAATCTATTTTTAATTATAAACTATTAAAATTTATAATTTAAAATTATAAATTATTTTGATTAAAAAAGTTGTTTTTAGTTAAAATATAGTATTTTTCACTATTCACCCAAATATGAAAGTTATCAGAAAAACACCAAACATTTATTGAAAATAAATTTTTATGTCATGATTCTAAAGAATAAGTTTATTTTGTCAAATTTAATATATAAATGTTTCAAATATTTGATTTAAAAAGGTTTCACCATTAAAAGATGGTAAAAGTGCATTTTTTGAAAAATACTTCTTTTATCTGAAAAAATGAATTTGTTCTTATATTATGTCTAAGAAACTCATAATATGGATTCTAAAATTATAAGGATTATATAATGTTCAAAATTAAGTAAATACTATTCATAACCACTTTTGAACGACTTGTTTGGTAATCTTGTGGTGCGCTTGAACTCGGTGTTGCGTGTAGTGAATGTTATTGAATTACTTTTAAGAAATAACATACTATGAAATCTTGGGGTGTTACAAAAATACCTTTTCATCACGTCTGTATGTTTAATTTTTAATTAAAATATTACACATATGTGAATGGAATTTATAAAAATTTATCCATATTTTTAGTCATAATAACTAATAATATATTATATTTTCAAATTAATTTTTGGTCAAAATAAATATAAAAAAATAGTAAAATTTAATTATAGTGTTTAAGGTTAAACTAGTTTACGAGGGGTTAAACTAAATTTATAAGAAGTAAATTAACTAGAAAATTTTCTGAAAAACATTGTATGAAAATATTTAGACATTATCACCTATAATTTTTAGTAATTAACAATTTTTAATTCTTTTTTCTTGTAAAAAATGTGGTTACACATTATTATTTCTAGTAATTCTATCTGTTTCCCCTCACCCACTTATAAAACGCCACCCCATATCCTATCCTATTTAAAACTAAAATAACCTATAAATACCTACCCAAATATCTTCCCTAAATATCTCCCCACCTCTTAGATGCCTTGTGTTTATTATGAAACCCTCTTAAAAATGATTTAGTTATAAACCTAAATTTGTTCTCTAAAGAAATGGTAAAATTCTTAACGATGCTTTTTGTTTTATTTATTACTCCACCTAGTTCAAAAATTATTCAATTATAATTATATAATAACAACAATATATACCATATACTTAGATGTTATTATTTTAATGTAATGACCTATATTTTCTTCCTATTCCATAAAATGGGAAACTAAACCGTCGATTGTGTGTACGACGGACTACGGACTCACGAACAAATGTTATTTGTTTTCCATCACCACCTATCATGGATGGATATAATTATGAGTATAATGTTTTTATATAATATTTATGATATTATAATATCATTTTAATCAAAATAACACATCTAAATTCTTACCACAAAACCCATTAGAATACAATAACATCCCTCATGTATACGGTGGACTACCACCTTGTGAACTGATGTGATGTATTTTTCATTTATTTTTTATCATATGTTAATAAGTATATATTAAATTAATATATATAGTATTATTATCATATTTTTAATTTTAGATTTATTATATCACATATAACTTCTTACTTTCCATTCTATGGGAGATACATTAACATCGTTTGTGTGTACGGTGGATTATCGCCTCATGAAGTGATGTGATTATTTTTTTCACTAACACTTTTAATTGAATGTAATAATAAAAAATTTAAAAAATATATGTGAAATTTATCAAATTAAGATGATTATTTTATGGTGATACATTATTTGACTTTTTTATTTTCTTCTGTTGAAAAAAAGGAAACATCATTCATGTGTACGTATGTCCTAAAATCTCCATGAAATGTGTAATTCATTTTCTATCTCAAAATTTAATTGATTACTAAAAATACTTATATAATTAATAAATGTTATATTTAAATCATTTTTAACATTCTCTTTATGATGGAACCATTTTAATAATAAAAGGACTGAAGATACAAAACAAAAACATACATGGAAAAAATGAAGCATTTATTACCCGAAACATGATTTTAACAATGAATTGTAAATAAGAAAGAAATTAAAAGTAATAATTAGATAATATGTGGTATGATAAATATTATTATGGTTCTTTAATATTTTTATTGTAAACCTATATTTTTTATATAGGTTGTTTGAACATGTATGAAGGAATTATAGACTTATAGTAAGGGATTTTTTGTCACAATTTTCCTTCTTTAAGAAATATGTTGTTTTATGAATCTATATTGTTTTATGAGGTCTATATAATTCCCCTTGAAATTTTATATCATGAATATCATTATATTAATGATATTTAAGGTTTAATTTTATTTATTCTTTAGGGGGGATTATGATTAAATAGATACCAAAGTGGTAAGGTTTAGATTTTAGAATATCATTGTTTATCAATATTATTTATGATTATGATTTCAATGATAAAATATTATGATATATTTATCATTAATATCATTAATTTTATTATCCACTAGTAATTTATTGAGAATAAACATTTCCCTTTCATTTTCATCACTTTATATACTTATGATTCCAAAATATTTTTTTTAAATAAGATTATATTATTTCTCTATTCAATTGAAATCCCTTTCCCCTCTATTCCTATGTTTTCAAAAAATATTTTAAAAAATGTTTTAATATCCATATATGGTTGTTTAAAGTAATTTTTACCCTTGTATTTTTTTTATAAAAATGTTTTAAAAGGAATATTATGTAATTTTCCAAACAAGTACCCTTTGTATTTTACCGAAAATGTGAACAATCTATTTATTTTAAACCATACAACATGAATGTAATTTCCCAAAATCATGAAAAATTTTTATTTTTAAATTAATTTATAAGTTTCAATTATTATATTCATAGAAAAATATCTCTAAAATATCTTATAATTATTTATTTTAAAAAATTAATTTAAAAACAAAGGTTATATTCCTTAAGAAACGATTCAAGTGGTCTTTCAAAAATATTTTTCCACCTAAGATGACATCCTTTGATGTCACTGATGTTTTACTAGGGATATTATCATATGATACCATGTTTATTATTCATTTCTATAGTTTATTTTTATAATGAAAATATTTGTATGGATACCATTACTTTTCCATTAGTTATACAATGATGAAATGTTTATAAAACACATTTCTTTTATTGGGTTCTGATGTGATGAATGTTTTATGTTCTTGTGGAATAAATATGTATTATTTTCATTATGAAAATATGGTTATTTTATAACAAAAGATGGTGGTTACATTATAACCAAGTATGGTGGTTATTTCATAACCAGGGGATGTAGATACATTATAACCAAGGACGATTGTTACATTATCACCAAGGATGGTGGCCATATTATAACCATGGAAGGTGGTTATGTTATAAAAAAGAATATTGGTTATGGTATAACCAAATAACAGTGGGACCTATATCTCCCTTCAATGCATTGCATAATGATATATTATGCATTAACCAAACATCATGTTCACATATTTATATGTGGACCCACTTTTTTGTCTACAAGATTATGTGAGGGCCTAATTCTATGTCCTTAAACATATAAGTGAACATTTTTCTATTTATACATGTTCACAATGTTATGAGATTATGTTTATTCCATAAATCAATATATTTTTAAAAGGTTATTCTCTCATTGATTATGTATATTGATTACTTTATGATTTATTCTTTATGAACTTCCATGATTTATACCATTGATAAAGTTTTTGATCTATGATATACAAGGTATAGTTTTAAAATGTTAATCTCATGGTATCACACCCTTATGATCTTGTTATTATTATGTGATCATTGATATATCTCTTTATTACCATTACTGAGAATCTAATATCATATTTTATTATTTATTCTTTCCCAGATTATGAAGAATGGTTTTATGTATGATAATTTCAAGAAGTGTGTTATATATGAAGAACTTGGTGGGAGATTATATTGTTCACCTATGAACTAGTTTTTTATGATTCCATTTTTATAAAGGCACTAGACCTATATGATTATAATGTGGATCATTATGTTATGTAATGAATATTTTTTTATTAGGATATAATAACTATGCATGAGAATTATGGTTCTATACAATTTTAAACCTTCTTGGATTGTCCTTACATAACCAAGGGTTCATCCTTGAGTCCCAACCGTGTTTTATAATATTAAATAACATTATTCCACTTATTTCAGAATGAGATATAAAACGAAGAACTACCCTTAAACTTTGATCAAGAGGTTACTTTAGTTTTGATGTGGCTGATCGATTTATGAGGTTGGAAGTAGTGATTTAACCTATAGATAATAATAACATAAATTTTTACCAATTCTTTACATTTTATATCCCCTTTATTTTTTAAATGATTAACGTATGTGAGTTTTATGAAAACCCATATTTTTAAATGAATTTTTGGTTATATTTTCCAAATTAGATTCCCTATTTTATTACATTCCCTCTTCTTCTAAATGTTTTTATTGAAATTTATTTGAAATGACATGTCACTTCACTATATTAAACCTTAAACAGTTATATGAAATATGGTTGAATTAAGTTTTGATTAAAATCATTTAGTGTTGGAACATATACCAATTCAATTAAATAATATTATGTGTGATTGTGTATGTAGTCTTGGGTTATGTCCTTACCATGTTGTCCTAGTCACCACCATTTTATGCCCATGTTAGTGTCTTGTTTATAACACCCACCTCATATGGAAATTTTTGGACATGAATTTAGAATCACTTAATTTCTCCACTATGGTACATTATGAATTTTCAATCTATTAAACATGTGTTTTTATTTGGATTGAAATTATCATGTTTTACAATAAAAAGGTTTTATATTACTCTATTAGTAGTGTATTTCCTAATCCTTTATTTTTTTTTTCATTTTCATTTATATCATGAATTGGTGTTGTTATATTTGTATATATTTTGAGAATGGTTATAGATTTATATTGTAAAAATCAAGATATCACTTTAGAATATAGCATCATAACTTCATGATAGGTATATTTTGTATATTATATTTCACTTTTCCTACTATGAACTATTTAATTATATCAACCAACCACTAACATATTGGATTCAATGGGATATATTTTCACACATACAATATATTACCAATTTCATTTTCTCTAAATGTGATGGGATTCTAGTTTCCTAACTATATAATACACTTTCTCCTATCTATGGGATAAAGGATTCCACTTTATATACATTTTTTTTAAAAAGTGAGACATGGGAAGGTTTCCCAACCCATATTTTCTGAATAATTTATTCAAAAATTAAAGAGTTACAAAGTAGTCTTGAGGTGTAATGAAGCTACACCAACAAGGAAAGGAACCATATACATGGGGATAGGAAAAAAATTTAAAGAAGGTACCGATTCAAAAAAGAGGAACTGCAGATCTTCAAGCTTGTTCACCATTCATCCTTCTCCAATCCTCCTCAATCATACAGGGAAGTAGAATCTAAGCATCTCAACCAAGCAGCGAAGCCCCAAACTCCTGGTTGTTGAACATTCTAGCCAAATAAAACCTTCAAATCCAGAAACTGAAACAGATGAACATAGAAATAAAATAAACTCAAAACTGAATTAATGAGGCAGATCCAAATCATCCTTAATCAGACAGAGTGGATGAGAGGATAGTCCAAAAAAAGAAAAATACAACATCTCAAATGCAGAACCAGCCCGGATAAGCATGCACAACCAGGATTGTAGCAACAACCAGGAGTGTGCTTCACCAGAGGAGATGGAGGCATCAACCAAAAACAAGCCAGAGCAAACAACAACCGATGTAATCAGAAAGTCTCATAGCAAAAAATAAGATTCAACATCTTTCAAAACTTACAGGATAGTGAAAATATGAACTCCGAAAAAATAAAAAGTCATCTCCAGATTATAACTCTCAGCCAAAACAGAGGAGCAAGGAGAGACCAATAACCATAAAAGCATGAGACAAACCACTCTAGCAATCAAAACAAAAAAACAGTAGCTTCACCCGAAAATAAATCAGCACATCAAGAGAACTGAAACCGAAAGGAGTAAAATATTCCAGAATTAAGATGATTTGATACTCATATTTGATTTTTCCTCGGCGATGGATCTTTTTATACTAAGGTATTCAGCAGCTGAAATCTTTTTTTCTTGAAATTCTTGATGGGAAATTTCCTGTTGCCTATCCATATACTGAGTCCACACTTGTATATCTTGTTCATAAAAATCCTGTGAAAAGTAGTACAATAGAGTGCTAGAAGCAGCAACCTGGGTATTTTCTTGAGTTTCCTCTGCAGGTTTAGGTTTGGAAGAATCAAAAAAAGGTTTTTCCTGAGGGACTTCAACAGGTTTAGACTTGTAAGCATTCACTGATCTGGTCACAATTGTGTGTTCTGTGTTCGAGTAATCCTTATGTCTTCTATATTTTCTTGATTGTGGGGTGATGAACCCATCCTCATCAACCAGGGGTTTCTTACCTTTTTTTTTCATAGCATTTATAAATGTTTCTTCAATCTGTCTTGGTTTATCATTATAACCAGAGGACTCAAGACCTCCTTCATCTTCATTTTTTGAAGTGATATGCACTTATGAATAACTAAATGGGTTACTGATTGGACCTACCATACTCATATAAAATTCCCAAAATTGACTCAAAGTATGTAACACATGTATAGA